>SJYQ01000824.1:712475-734918 GCA_006410935.1 Redunca redunca
AGGTATGAAGCACTCTTCCCAGGACCCAGTCGAGGGTGTATTTGGAGAGACTGGGAGGGAGCGGGGAATCTGTCTTCTCAACGTCTCCTTAGCATAAGCCTTGTTGCAAATGTTTGCTCTGGCAAAAGTGAGATGGCTGAAGCATCCAGACCGTGTTCCCAAGAACAAAGGCTGCGGGGCGGATGGAGGGGCGGGGGGCGGTGTGAAGGGTGGAGGAGAGCTCAAGAAAACAGCTCCGCTCTGGAACAACTGCAAGTTCCACTCCCCAACAAGAGGAGCGTCCTGTTCCTGGGCTAAGGGCTGCCGGCTGCCTGCCAGGAAGCTTCTCCAGAAAGACCTCCCACCCTTCTCAGGGATCTGACTTCCCTTCCCTTCCCACACGTCTGTTTATACAATGGAGGAAGGCTGAAGAACAAACAGAACCATGTTTACTGGGACTCCCATCCTGGGCCTGAGCTCAGGATACAAAATTGCCCTCACCATGGAGGCTGAGGATAAATAGACCTTCCTGGAAGAGGGAAAGGAGAAAGCCCTCGGGGTACGGAGCTGGCGGAGTGGTTCCCTCATAAAAGACCTCACCCCGCCTCCCCGACCCCCCACCCTCCACCACCCGCAAAGCCACGGAGGAATGGGTAGATAGATTTCTATTTGAATTTAAACACGGAGTCTCCTGTTAATGCGTGGGTAAATTGGGTAAATGCATGAGCCTAAAGCAATTTCACCGTGGGTAGTAGGCATTTTTTTTCTTCAGGACTAGGGGCCTCTAACACAGGGGAAGTTACATGAACACTTTTATTTCCAGTTTTTTTGTATAGTCTCCAGTGGGACAATAAGGCCTTTTGAAAAAACTCAAATAATATTGTATCAGTAGATGCCAGCTTTGCTAAGTTGTCATGGAAAGAAATTTATATCATTCACAGGTAAAATGTGGAACAGTTAATGAGAGCTTGTATAGGGTGATCTTATTATTACTATTATTTATCAGGTTTATTAAGCTGTTCTTACTCTCCTCCAGCCAGTGGTATGTTTTGGTACACATACCAAAGCAAGCACTTATGTCAAAATGTTAAACCCTTAATCAAAAGCACCAAAAAGTGTGTGGGGCGTGGGGCGGGGGTGGGGCTGGAGGGTGGTGCTTGGACACCCTGGGATTCAAATGCCACAACAAAAATGGAGGATTTTTTTTTTTTGGTAAAGGAATAAGAGACAACCTAAGTTAAAAATAAAAATAAAACTGGTATTTCCTATGAAGCTGATATAGTTTCTGTGCATAGTAAAGGCAGTCAGGCTGGAGGGACTTCTCACTACTACAGAAACCTCCACGAAAGTGCCCAACTTCAGAGAGCAGCTGGGGCAGGCAGCCGCATGAGAGGGCTGCTGGCATCCCAGGTCAGGCTTGTTTGTTTAGGCCGCATCTCTGAAGGAAAAGGACTCAGAAATGAATCCTACTCAGTGTGGGGCAGGCATTCAAGGGCACTTAGCTAGGGCCTCACTCACATTCTGCCAGCCTGGAACTGGAAATCTCAACAGACCCAGAAGCAAGTCTGTGGTGTCCGACTGAGATCACCTTTTGGATACGGATTGAGAGAAGAGAGCCCTTGCATGGCTTTATTAATTCGGGCCTTTTTCTGAAGACCTGGCTGCAGCTCAGAGGTCTTTTGTGACCAGGTGGGAATTTTCCGTTCACGATCCCACCATTCCGCTGGAAGGATATGCCTGGCCAAAAGTCAGCGGTGCAGGTGGTCCTGCCGGAAGGTGACGGGAGCCCTGCCCCACCTCCGCCAGCACTGTGTTCCCCACAGCCCCCCTCCTGTTTCGGCCAGACGGCGGGTGGCACCAGCGCTGTCTGTCTCCTTCCTGAGGCTTCTTGGATGTTTGTATTTGTCTGTAGGGATGGCAGAATCAGCCCTCCAGGCTTTCTGCTTGCAAATGACATGCTAATATGTCAAGCCCCCCGGACAGCCCCAGTTTTAATCCACCTGGGAGCTCGAGTCCCTGGGGCTTTCCTCTCCTCTGCTATCTTAGAGTGGCTCTAGCCTGGGATCTGAGGGGCCTTTCTTTTTCTATCTTTTTCATCATTCACCAGGTCCTGAGCAGATGGTGTGGCTGTGCTGGCTGTCATCACTCCTCCTATGTTTCCATGGAAACCTGGGGCATAGGGACCATCTCTGCCTTGGGCTCTCTGGCAGTATCCTCTGGCCCCTCCCCCTTGCCTGCCCACGTTCTGAAGAGTTTGAGAACCTTCTGCCAGGGTCATTTCTGAGATCATCTAAGGACATACTCCCCAGGAATGGTAAAGAACTGGCTAGAAAAAGGGACAGGAGGAGAGGGGAGGCCAGTTCCCCAGTTGTGTGGCTGAGGGCAGTTTGCAATGGGGGCATATTCAGATTATCTGTCCCTTTAGCTGGATTCCATTATGGCTGATTATTGCCCAGATGTCAAAAGAGATGCACCTAAGCTTGTCTCTGCTCATCAGGCAGCAGATATGTAATGAGTGTAACAATGTTACTGATAGTTTACCTTTAACTGACATTCTGCCCCCTCCCTGAGCAGCCTTCTGGATTTTTTATTTTTTTTAAAAAACCATGTTTTCCCTAAGGAATGTACCTTCCTCAAAGTTTCCAACATCCTCCTGCCTACATAATTCACTTATATAGCTACTAAGACATTAATTAGATTCAGAAGTCTGTGGAAACAGCAGAGCTGGGCAGGTCAGAGGCCAGGCAGGGCAGAGAAAAGAGTGGGGAAAATGACCCTTGGGAGAAAGGAGGGAAGCAGAGGGAAATTTTTCATGCCATTCAAATACAAACAAGACAATTTCAAAACGTGGACAACTACTATAACATTGTTTAGAGAATTAAAGTAGTGTCCAGTTAAAGATTACTTTTATTAAAAAAAATTGATTTGGCATAAAAATTCTATGGATATATGTCTTTGGTGTTGTTCAGTTGCAAAGTTGTATCCGACTCTTTGCAACTCCGTGGACTGCAGGACTCCAGGCTTCCCTGTCCTTCATTCTCCTGGAGTTTGCTCAAAATCATGTCTGTTGAGTCAGTGATGCCATCCAACCATCTCATCCTTTTTGGTATTAGTTGCTCCTTATACATCTGCTACAAAAGACTATTGTGTGTAAAGCTGGCCGCAGTTTTTTTTTTTTTTAAAGAAACAAAGCATGTGTACTGAAAATGAAAATGCAGACAGAAAAAGCGTAGGCAATTCAAAAAGTGGATCAGAAAACTGATTCCTATCATAGATCATGTATTTCACACCATGCTGACCTACTTGGGGGATAATCCCATTATTTGTGATACAAGAAGATCCCTTGGTACTGCTAACAAGAACCAACCGTCCTGACTTAAAATTTAATATTCCCATTGGCTCTTTGTTGTGCTTCTTTGAGATGTGCACTAACCATCGTGTAAGACTCAAGGACTCTAAACCTTTGAGAATGTGTGCATGCAACTCTTTGCAACACTATAGACTGTAGCCCACCAGGCTTCTCTGTCCATGGGATTCCCCAAACAAGAACACTGGAGTGGGCTGTGATGCTCTCCTCCAGGGGATCTTTCTGACCCAGGGATTGAACCTGCATCTCTTACATCTCCTGCATTAGTGGGTGGGTCCTTTACCACTAGCGCTACCTGGGAGTATGGCCAACATTTCTTTACTATGATATACTGGGTTCTATCAGTTCTGTGTATTCCTCCTAAAACCACATGAGGTATGTTACCATTGTTTTTGTTTTACAGATAAGTAAAAAAGAACAGCTATGTGTCACAAACCAAAGAACAACAGATTGGATCTAGTGATCAAGGCTGGGTTGGACATTTTTGTCTCTGACAGCGCTAAAATGTTGGAGCTCTATCTTCAGCTGTCCTCCTGAGCACTGCCAGACAGGAATCTCTGGAGGACAGCAGGGGAGCCATAAATCTTTTCCTGTTTAAATGGAGGACCTCCTCCTTGGTTTAAACAAATCTCAAGGTGTTGGCCTGTTCCCAACAGGAGCACCTGCTGTTTAGTTAGGTGCTGACAGACAGCAAGAGCCACGTCCAGGAGGAGGAGACGCAGCTTAGGTCCGAGGGGAAACGTGGTAAGGAGGTCATGACATGACTGCATGTCAGACTCTTCTCTCTGTGGCACCAGAGAGCATTCAGGTGTAGCGCTAATGATCCCCACAGAGCCTCAGAGGACACTGAGGCCACAAGTGGGCCAGTTCTGGCTCATGTCCTCAAGACAGAGAAATTTCAAGTATACGTCTTGATAGTTACACATTGATGGGCCAAGGACAGCAATGGAAGATCCTCACAAAGTCTATCAGGTAACAGCATCTCTGGACCTCAAGGTTCATAGCAGAAGTGCTCTCATCTGGAAATAGAAGACACAGAGAGAGCAGGGTACCTCACTGGGAGCCTGGGACCAACATGTGATGTCGGTCACTGCTAGTTGCCTACCCGATATCTATCTGCCCCCTTTTTTTACTAAGAAAACCTAACTTTGGGGAAGTGATGAGCCCAGGAGAAATAATTATATTTTCTAGTCTCTATCACAGCAAGAACTAGGCATGGATATATATGGAATTTAGAAAGATGGTAACGATAACCCTGTATGTGAGACAGCAAAAGAGACACAGATGTATAGAACAGTCTTTTGGACTCTGTGGGAGAGGGCGAGGGTGGGATGATTTGGGACAATGGCATTGAAACATGTATAATATCATATATGAAACAAATCACCAGTCCAGGTTCGATGCATGATACAGGATGCTTGGGGCTGGTGCACTGGGATGCCCAGAGGGATGGTACGGGGAGGGAGGTGGGAGGGGGGTTCAGGATGGGGAACACATGTACACCCGTGGCGGATTCATGTTGATGAATGGCAGAACCAATACAATATTGTAAAGTAATTAGCCTCCAATTAAAATAAATAAAACTATATTAAAAAATAAATAAAAGCTATTAAAGGGGTAAAAAAAGAACTGGGCATGGAACACAGCTCAAGCCAATGAGACATAAGCCTAAGCTGGCTGGAATTTCTTTTTTTTAATATAAATTTATTTATTTTAATTGGAGGCTAATTACTTTACAGTAAGTTGGCTGGAATTCCTTGGCAAAGTTTCACTTTCCTGGAGTAGGCAGACTTTTATCCTCTAGGTCACTTCTTTCTTCGTTCTTCCAGAATGCAGCTGAAGGCCTGAGAGAGAGGAGCTACCTTGGACCCTGCAGGCACAACCCACAAACTAAAGCTGGCAGACCTGAAGTTAAAAGGAGGCAACGCCCTTGTTGGTTTCTTCACATAATTGTGCCATCTGAACCACCACCTAGCCCAAGACTTTCGGGGACAAAACAAGACTCTATTTGGCTGAGCCACTATAATCATGTTTGGACTGTTACACCTAACTCACGAAGAAGTCGTGTTCCCTCCAGTGTGCTCTTCACGGGGCCACTTATGGTAAGGTCTATGAGATGCCCCAGACGATGTGCCCCATGGGCTTCCCAGGTGGCTCAGTGGTAAAGACTCCACCTGCCAATGCAGGAGACACAGCAGACTGGGGTTTGGTCCCTGGGTCGGGAAGATCCCCTGTAGAAGGAAATGGCAGCCCACTCCATTATTCTCGCCAAGAAAGTCCCACGGACAGAGGGGCCTGCTGGGCTACAGTCCATGGGGTCGCAAGGAGTTGGACAGGACTGAGCACAGACACACACACTTGCCCCCAAGGCAAAGCCTATATTTTCTCTCTTAAATACATTCTTGCCTTCTGGCTTCACTCCAGTTGTAATAAGATCAATTAACAAGAAACCCATGCAGCCTCAATTGTCTGAAGACTGATTAATCCAGCTCCAGCATTTTTTTAGTATTCCATATTAATAATTGTTTCTTTATTTCCATGTTATTTATTAACCTGGTGGAGTGACTGTTACATCCCTCACAGGGATGCTGGAAGACCTCATTTCTGGAAAATAGTGTAGGAACAATAAGAGTCAGCCTTTCTCGTGTCCTTGCCACATACTCAAAAAATATGCATGTTTTAGGTTCTGCCATTGTTTCTCCCAATAAACTAATTACCACTGTATGAAGCTGATTTACTTCAGAAGGAGTTTAGAAAAACAACTAATTAAGAACAGGATTTTGAAATATAAACTGCATTATAAGGTTAGAACTCTATAATGAAATTGTAGAAGCTTGGAGGTCGGGAGGAACCATGGAGGCTCTCTCGCTAACCTCCAACCCCAGGCAGGAACTCCCTCTCTGTTAGCCCTGGTATGTTCAGCCCACTCAAGATTTCTAATGATGGGTAGTGCACTCTCTCAAAAGGCTTCCTATTCTGCTTTTAATGGAGCTTAGCTCCGCCTGAACAACATTCTTCTTTATATTTATGAATCCCAAATTGATCTCCCTGCAACTTCCTAGCATCTCACCAGCTTACAGTAAGCACTCAGTTACAGCTCAGCTCCACCGAACCTCTCTTGGTCCTCAATACCTGGAATTACTTGCAAGCTCAAGTAGTTTTCCTTGGCACCTTTGGCAGAGAGAGCTCCTTGTTGGTTTGGGAATCCCTTACAATGAAGGGGAGCCAGTCTCTTAGAAGGAGGAAGTAGATGGGGGTGAAAGAAATTCCATCTTCCTCCACCCGGTCATTGGTTTCTTGGAAGAAGGGAGCTTCAAAAGGCAGGCAGAGCCACGAGCAAGAAAACGGCCACTACAAGAGAGGGAGGCAGGAACCTTCCCAAAAGAAAGCTACATCCCTGCGGGTTTTTAAGGAGGAAGCTGCACAATGAGATGGGGCCTAAGACCCTGGGAGAAGGGTGAGAGCAAGGCCAGGAAGGAGGCCTCAGGGCCAGACCCACCCTCCCGTCAAGACAGCAGCTCTTTCAAGAGCTAGTTCCCAGTGGTTTTCCAGAGTTCCAACTCTCCTGTGATGCATATTATAATTCCATATACTTGGCACAGATAGTTACATTTTTATGAATTTAACATTACTTTCTGTCACTCTCTAGGCAACAATATGAAGTTTATTACAGCATAAAGGAAAACTCATCCTTTTGGGCCCAAGTGAGTGGCAGCCCAGATCCCCACACTGTCACCTCTGTCATCCTTCTCTGAAGGATGCGACCTCGAGTCAAGGATGGGGTTACTTAACCAAGCCCAGGCCTCCGACTCAGGACCCAAGACAATACTCTCAATGAGCACATAAACCATTTCAGATATATATATATATATATATTTACCAAACAAACATTATTGAACATCTAGTACATGCCAAGCAGTGCATTAAGAAATAAGGAGAGAGACTTCGCTGGTGGTCTAAAGGCTAAAACTCCGTACTCCCAATGCCGGGGGTCCAGGTGCGATCCCTGGTCAGGGAACTAGATCCCACATGCTGCAACTAAAAATCCTGCATTGCCACAACTAAGACCTCCTGCAACCAAATAAATAAATGTCCTTCTGCTCAGTCCCATCTGACTCTTTGTGGTCCCATGGACTGTAGCCCGCCAGGCTCATCTGTCCATGGGATTTTTTTCAGGCAAGAGTATTCAAGTGGGTTGCCATTTCCTTCTCTAGGGGATCTTCCCAACCCAGGGATCGAACCCATGTCTCATGCATCTCCTGCATTCACAAGTGGATTCTTTACCACTAGTACCACCTGGGAATACCAAATAAATAAACAAGTAGCTTAAAAAAAAAAGGAGTGATTATATTATATGGTTAGTGGTATGTCTAGAGAAGTGCAACTACTCAGGGAGATCTTCTAGAAAAAATGACTGACTCATATTCTAAGTCAAGAACTGACTCATCCAGAATAAGGTGTGTGGCAGAGGATGGAAGAGGTCTGTGTGCCACGCTGAATCACCTGCTATGTCACAGGTGTGTCTTCAAAGCTATCGGAGCAGGAGCAAGGGGGGGTGATGAGTCCTGTCTGAGGCTCTCGTAATGCAGAAGCTAACATGTGGGTTGGGTCTAAAGTAATGAGAGTCAAAGTGTAGCTGAAAGTGATGGAAAAGCATTCCAGGCAGAAGGGAAAGCACAGGATGGAACACAAAGGCAAGATGCATGTCACATCCTGGTGACAGAGGAGGTTCTGTGTCATCTGTTGCTTTGGGGAGGAGGGCTGGAGCAGTCTGTGGGTCATGTTCAGGGTGGGAGCAAAAGCAGAAGAAAAAGGCGCCAAGGCCAGGGCAGGAGGTTAGGGCCAGGTGGTGAAGTGCCGTGCTCGGCTGTTGTGAAAACACTCTAAGTGGGCAGGAAATGAACATCAGAGATTCAGTAAAGCAGCGCACATACACCCAGCTGCTAAACCCAGGGGGATAACTGAGAATCGAAAAGAGGAAATGGTTTCTGAGAAACCAGAGAAAGTATTGCACAGAGCACTCAGCCCAGAGGTGTTTTTTTTTTTTTTGCTATAAAATCAAGCAAGCCCTTCCTGCGGTACAGGGTTGACCGCATCATGTGCAGGGCCCAGAGCAAACTGAAAATGTGGAGGAGCCTCTTGTTCATAAATGATGAAGAATTTCACGATGATGAGAGGAGAGTATTAACCCAAGTGCAGGACCCTTCTAAGTGTGGGGCCTTGTGTCACTGCCGAGGTCACAGCCCACAAAGCCAGGGTTGCTGAGGTATTGGTGCTAAAGGGCACCTTGTCGCTAATAGGGTGAGTGCTGGGCAGCCTGCATCACAAGGCTGGTTGGACAGCACACGGGGAACACAGCCCCGCATTCACACAGTCTGCAGCACAGTGCTGAAAACATTCAGTGGAAGAGAATCCGAGTCATGCACAGCAGTGTGTGATGGGGAAACCTTAGATTAGAAGTAGTCTCAGGACGTCTCTAGTGGTCCAGGGGTGAAGACTCTCAGTTACCACTGCAGAGGGCATGGGTTTAATCCCTGGTTGGATCCTGCATGCTGCAAAGTGCAGCCAAAAAAAGTACTTTCAATTTATAAGAATGAGTCCTCACAAAGGCTTCTGTTGGCTAGGCAAGTGATGATAGAGCTGTTAGGGAAACTGAGGGAAGGAGGAAATTGTTCTCCAAAAGAAAATAGTAATAATAGGAGTACAGGAAGAAATGAAGAGCCTGGCTAGAGGTGGAAGGAATGCAGCTTAAGGGAGTAGAATTTGGGGCAAAGACAGAAAATCTAAATGGAATTTCAGAATTTTTTTATGATATGATATACCCAGCAAGTTTTAAATAAAAAACTGCAATGCTCATCCAAGCTTAGGAAGAAAGAAGTGAGTGTGTGTGTGCTGGGGGAGATGATTTTTAAACCCAGTTGCAGATTAGACTCACCAGGGAGAGTCTGAAGAGCCTCTGAATCAAGGGAAGCCATCACACAAGTGGCCAAGAGGTATCTCTTCCGGCCCTGGTTCAGGCCTTTTTCTGTGGTAACCATGTCATTTCCATTGACCTATTTGTCTCTCTTTGGGCCAGTTTCACACTTTTAATAACTATGGCTTTATAATAATCTTTGATGGCTCCTAGAGGCAGCTACCCTCACCTTGTTCTTCCTTAAGACATTCTTCTATTCCTAGTTCTTTGTTTTTCATCATTGCTTTAGAATCAACTTTTCAAATTACGCACACACTCACACAAAAGTCCTTTTTTCATTTTTACAGAAAATGCTTTGAATATGTAGATCTGTTTGGAGAACCAATATGTCAATAATTTTGTCTTCTGATACCCGAACATGCTATGTTACTCTGATTATTTAGATTTCCCTTTACTTAGATCAGTAATGTTTCATATTCATGTTCATAGAGATCTTGCATATCATGTGTTAGATTTTTTCCTTTGATTAAACTAACCTATTTATTCTAATAATTTGTCTGTAGCTTTATTTTTATTTCCTGTGTACACAATAATTCAGCAATATCATCATGTGATTTAGGGATGGCTTTTTCCCAACCACTGCAATCCTTACACCTTTATTTCTTTTCTTAACTTACCAGCTAGAATTTTAACTACAATGTTGAGTAGGAACAGTAATGGTGGGCATCCTTGTCTTATTCCTGATTTCAAACTAGGGTTTTTTAGTAGACCCTTGATCAGATTAGGGAATTTTCCATTTATTCCTACTTTGTTAACCTTACAGCTATTAATTTTTGTTGTTTGTTGAAATCATGAGTTGTAGCTGAAATTTATAAAATGTTTTCTATGGCCTGTTGATTGTATTATCTGACATTTTTTTCTATCAATGGTTAATGTAGTGAATTACATTGATTAATTTTCAAAAGTCAAACCAGCCTTGTATTCATGGAGTAAATAAAACTCAGTGGTAATACGTTACTTGCTATAGATTCAATGTGCTATTTTTTGTGGGGGAGGGGAATTTCTGCACCAGTGGTCATGAATAAGTGAGTAAAATTTTCCTGTTTTGAAGTGAGCTGATTAGCTTTTGCTAAGAAAGCCCTTGGAAATGAACTGGGGACATGTACCTCTTTTTCTTTTTATTCTCTGGGAAAGATGGTGTAATCTTGGAATGATTTCTTCTTTAAGAATTTAGTGGCATTCACCAGTAAAGTCATCTGTGCTTAGACATTTCTCTGAAGGAAAAATTTTAATTATGGATTTGATTTTTAATAGTTTTAAGTCTACATTCTGTCAGTTTTGGTAAGTTGCTTGCTTCTACAAAGATATCATGGAAATCATGAAAAATTTCAAATTGAGTGGCATAGTCATGATGCTTACTTATTTGTCTTTTTAGTAGCTGTAGGGTCTGTAGTTATTCCCCTTTTCATTCCTTACATTCCATATTTATGGTTTCTCTCTCTCTCTCTTTTTAAGTCAATATCACCAGCAGTCAATTTTATTATTTTCACAGAACTGCCTTTTGTCTGTTTTGAGTCCTCTCTTTTCTACCTCATTCATTTCTGCTCTCATCTTCATCATTTCCTTCATTCTAATTTATTTTATTTCGATTTGCTGTTTTCTTCTGAATTTCTTGAGTTGGATGCTTGGCTCTGATACTTGATCTTCCTTCTCTTCTAATATATGAATTTAGTGCTACATGTTTTCATGTAAGCACAACTTTAGCTGCATTCTACAAGTTTTGATGTATAGAACTGTCATTATCATTTAGCTCAAAGTATTTTCTAATTTCCATTGTGATTCCTTCTTTAACATGCTAGTCACTTAGAAGCATACTTCTTTGCTTCCAAACATGTGGGATTACCTAGTTAACCTTTAGCAGTTGACTTGTGGTTCAACTGCACTGTGATTGCAGAAGATACTCTAGGATTTTGGTCTTATGAAAATTTTTGAGACTTACTCTCTGGTTTTACATATGGTCAATTTTGTAAATACTTTCTGTGTGCTAGAAAAATATGTGTATTCTGCTACTGTTGGTATAGTATTCTCTCTCTAATAATATGGGCTTTCCTGGTGACTCAGTGGCAAGGGATAACGAAGCTGTTTGCCAATGAAGGAGATGAAGGTTTGATCCCTGTGCTGGGAAGGTCCCCTGGGTAAGGAAATGTCAATCCACTCCATTTAATATCCAAGTATTCTTTTCTGGGAAATCCCATGGACAAAGGAGCCTGGTGGGGCTACAGTCTATGGGCTCACAAAGAGTCAGACATGACTTAGCAACTAAACAACTATATATATGTACATATATATATATGCATATTTATGTAATATCATGTTTTCTAATATTATTGTTCAAAGCTCTTTATCCTTATTGATATTTTTCTGCCATTATATCTAAGAGACACGTTAACATTTCCCACTATAATTAAGAATTTACTTGTTTCTTTGTATAATTCAAGTTCTGCTTTATACATTTTGAGGCTATGTTTATTAAGTGCATAAATATTTAGGATAGTTATAGCATCCTGGTGAATACATCTTATTAAAAGGATGATGGGTCCCTCTTAATCTGTAATGATGATTTTTGCCTGAGAAGACATAGATAGAAAAATACTGCTAAGACTAGTATCAGACAGCATACCACCAATATTTTCTTCTAGGAGTTCTATAGTTTCAGGTCTTACATTCAAGCCTTTAATCCATTGTCAGTTGATTTTTGTGTATGGTGTAGGGTAGTAGTCTAGAATCTTCTTTCTGAATGTGGCTTTACAGTTTTCCCAAGCATCATTTATTGAAGGGACTTTCTCCATTGTATATTCTTTGCTTCTTTGTCATAAATTGTCCATATATGTGGGGATTTGTTTCTAGGCTTTCATTTCTATTCTATTTTTCTGCTAATACCATCCTGTTTTGATTATCAAGGCTTTGTAATATAGTTGGAATCAGGGAGCATGACTATCTCTAGTTTTATTTTTTTCTCAGGGTTGTTTTGGCTGTTCAGGGTCTTCTGTGGTTCCCTATAAATTTTAGAGTTTTTTTTTTTTCTGTTAAAAAAATGTCCTTGGAATTTTTATAGAGATTATACAATCAAAGTGTAATTAGTCTGTACATTAGTTTAGGTAATATGGACATTTCAATAATGTTAATTCTTCTAATCCATGAGCACAGTGTATCTTTCCATTTATTGTGTCTTCTTCAGTTTCCTTCAATAATGTCTTATAGTTTTCAGTACACAAGACTTTCAACTCCTTGGTTAAATATATTCCTAGGTATTTTTTTGTTTTGGTTGTGATTCCAAGTGGAATTATTTTCTTGATTTCTCTTTCTGCTAGCTCATTATTAGCATCAAGAAGTGCAAAAGAATTCCATGTGTTGATTTTGTACCTGCAACTTTTCTGTATTTGTTTATTTCTGACGGGTTTTTGGTAGTCTTTAGGGTTTTCTATATATAAGATCATGCCATCTGCAAATGGAGGTAGTTTTACTTCTTTCCTTCTGATTTATATATCTCATGGCTTCTTCTCACCTAATTGCTGTGGCTAGGACTTCCAGTTGAATAAAAAAGAGTGAGCAATCTCGTCATATTCCTGATCTTAGAGGAAAATCTTTCAGCAGATGGACCCCTTAAAAGAAAGACTGGGAGATGGGTGACTTTCCCTGCTCCATCTGTGCTGAGTCCTTGGGTGATAAGCCACAGTGAGTGCTTATGTGTCCATTAATAACCTCAGTAACCTCTTCATTTGCCATATCCATCTGAGTCCCATGGACACAAGATCCATTGGTTTTCAGAGGTAGGTGTTTGGGGGACCTATCCCTTGGGTGAGAGTCTGAAAAGTTGGGGTGCTAAATTTAGGGTTCAAACCCTTTGCTCCTTAGTGATAAACCAGGAATATGGAGTTACCACCAGACTGATGCTATGCCAGGGGTGGGGTTTATGGAAAGAGTGCATCCCAAAATTTCCTCACATTTCAGTGTGGATATTTTCTCATTTGCTGATATGCAGGAGTCTCTCAGATAGTTTCCAAATTTCTTTCAGAGGTAATCGTTCTGTGTATATCTGTACATTTGGTGGAGAAGAGTAGCCTCCTATACCACCATCTTGATCGACCTTTCTATTTTACCTTCATTATTAAAGGATATTTTGCTAGGTTTACAATTCTAGATTGACAGTTTTTCCCCCATCAACTTGAAGATATTATATCACTGCCTCTGGCTCTGTCTTGTCTGTTTAAAAGTCAGCTGTCAATATTACTTTATTCCTTTGAAGGTAAAGCCTCTTTTTCCTCTGACTGCCTCCAAGATTTTCTTTTTTGCTTTTTCTCTCAGCAGTTTTACTATGATATATACAGAATGTGGGTTCCTTTTTCTTTATCCTCCTTGAGGTGCTTAAGACATATCATCTGAGTTTGATATCTTTTAAGCAGTTTTGGTTCATTTTTAGCCTTTATCTCGATACCTTTTAGTTACCGATTTTGACTCATTCCCTCTTTGCTTTTCTTCTGAGACTCCAGTTTCATGCATGTTAGAATTTCTTACTGTCGTCTCTTCTACTGTCTTTCAAAATTTTAATTGTTTGTCTTTTAAATCTTCTTTCTGACTATTTTCTTCTAATGTATTTTCCAGTTAACTAATTTTTTCTTCAGTTGTGTGTAATCTGCCTTTTAAGACATTTACTGAGTTCTTGATTGAAATATCAGGTTTTTTGATTCTAGGGTTTCCATTTGATTCATTTTCATAGTTTCTCATCTTCTGTTAAAATTCTCCATCTTACCTGCTTTCAATTTAGACATCATAGTTACCTTAAAGTTTGTATCTAATGATGTCTTCATCTGGAGCCCCTATGAGTATACTTCTACTGTCTATTTTTTTCTGCTGACAAGTCATTTGTATTTTCACACCTTCTTCTCTAAAGTTTTTTTTTCATATGATGGACATTGTATTTGCAAAATAATTTTCAGAAGTAATTTGAGGCCTACAGTGATATTATTTTTCTCCAGAGAAGAACCTTTCTGCCAGGTTCTTAGGCTCATTAGCAATTTAGGATTACCTTTATATAATTTCACATGCTGGGGAATTTCTCATTAGCAGTTTAGGATTACCTTTATATAATTTCACATGCTGGGGAATGTTAAATGATAAAAAAAGCACCTTTAGGGGCATATATGGAGAAGGCAATGGCAACCCACTCCAGTACTCTTGCCTGGAAAATCCCATGGATGGAGGAGCCTGCTAGGCTGTGATCCATGGGGTCGCTAAGAGTCGGACACAACTGAGCGAATTCACTTTCACTTTTCACTTTCATGCATTGGAGAAGGAAATGGCAACCCACTCCAGTGTTCTTGCCTGGAGAATCCCAGGGACGGGGGAGCCTGTTGGGCTGCCGTCTGTGGGGTCGCACAGAGTCGGACACGACTGACGTGACTTGGCGGCAGCAGCAGAGCCCTAGGGGGCTGCCAGCAGCTTGTGTTATCCTCTTATCACTGCCTTCATAGTTGACCCTCAGACAAAATGTAGTCCCAGACACCAAACACACTTCCCTTAATTTCTGTTTTCTTCTGGAGCATGGCTCTGCAATCCTTCACTTAACTTTTAGATCTCTGATGCCTTCATATTCTAATTATTCAAAAAGTTCTTCCTTCAGATGCACTGAAAAGATGCACATGTGCCATGAAAACAAAGCTATTCTTAGATGTGGGTAATTTGCTCTGAAAATGACCTTCACAGGATGGCTGTGAACTATCCTTCGTATTATTAATAGTTAAGAGCACAGGATTTGGTTCCAGCAAATCTGGTTCAAATCTTTGTTTTGTTTCTGTTAGCAGTGAGATTTACAGCAACTTAATTAAACTTTCTGATTCTCACTTCTCTCATGGGTAAAATGTGAATGATGATTACAGCTCCTTTGCTGACAAATAAATAGAACAATATTGTAAAGATATAATACACAGTTGGCATCTAGTGTAAGGACTGATCAAATGGCAACTATCCTTATTCAATATGAATTATTTAAATATTTAATAACATGAGTCAAACATAACTATTTTAGATTTAAGATGGTTATAATTATGGGAATTTTTTTTTCTGGTATTGTATTTCAGAAAGAAACTCTTAGGTCATGTCTCTGGGGTCCTGGAAATACTTGCTTTGTAATTTTTTCATACTCAAATCTCAGCAGTGTTTATGCTGTAGAACTCAGGAACCCAGTGGAATACTTCTTTGCATTGTGGGGTCAATTACAAGCTCCAATTAAAGCAAATCTGGCTTTGCCTACATGTAATGTTCAAAAGTATACCTCCACGCAGAGATGTATGAGATTTCTGCTTATGTGTCTAAGTTTCTACAACTGCTCCAATTGTTTTTATGCCTTTACCAGTTAGTTCCCTCATCACCCACAGGTAAGGCCAAAGGTACATTAGCAAAAAGTCCCTATGATTACCCTCTGGGGCCCTGTTGTTCTAGCCCTACTTTTAAACCACTTGGCCTTGTTTTATATGTCTAGAGATTATCTACTCTTCAGGAGACTATTCCTGCCAATTCTGCCTGTTGGGCACTTGAAAGCAGGTTCATTTAAACATCAATAACTAGGAGTCCTCATTGACCTCATGCTGCTTAATTCCTAACCTAGTCTTGACCCCAGAACAAAATCTTGCGAAAAGTCAATAAAAGTAGCAAACAGAGTTATGTTATCCTTGGCAGACTTTGCAAAACAATGATAGGGTTTAAGAATAGTTCATCACAGGCTTAATAGTTGCTAACAAGTATTGAATGTTTACATGCACATATGCGCTCACTGGATGCACAGTACAACCAAATGAGGTCGGCATTGTCATTATCCTTGTTTTACAGGGGAGGAACTATGGTAAGGAGATCCAACCAGTCCATCCTAGAGGAAATCAGTCCTGAGTATTCATTGGAAGGACTGATGCTGAAGCTGAAACTCCCATACTGTGGCCACCTGATGTGAAGAACTGACTCATTGGAAAAGACCCTGATGCTGGGAAAGACTGAAGGCAGGAGGAAAATGGGATGACAGAGGTTGAGATGGCTGGATGGCATCACTGACCCAATGGACATGAGTCTGAATAAACTCTGGGAGTTGGCGATGGACAGGGAGGCCTGGTGTGCTGCAGTCCATGGGGTCACAAAGAGTTGGACACGACTGAGCAACTGAACTGAACTGAACTATGGTTTACCGGGGCAGAGTATTTAAGCTGAGGCTACAAACCATCAACCGGGCTCCTATCAGCAACTCCTGAAGTCTATGTGCTGTCCCTGAAGAATCTTAGACTGAAAAACTGAGCCTCAGTGTATCACAGAGGAAGCAGCTGTGAAGTTTTGAAGGAATGACCAGAGAATTAATAGGCCTATAGTTATTCTGCAGAATTGCTCTGTTAGAATGGGGTAGAATATGCCTTTTTTGGGTGGGCAGTAGAATAAACCTTTAGTTTTCAAGTATATGTGGAACATTTCATAATTTGACTACATGCTTCACCAATGAAATTAAGTTATAAACCAATAGCAAAGATAACTTAGAAAGCATAGGAGTACTTTCTAGCAGTAAGAAAATGAGACAAAAATAATAATGATATTAGAATGTTTTTATACTGAATAATAATATAAATGGCACGTATCAAAACAAGAGAGGTATAGCAATATTTAAGGGAAATGTTTGTGTGCTCAGTCATGTCTGACTCTTTGCAACCCCTGGACTGTAGCCTACCAGGCTCCTCTGTCTATGGGATTTGCATACCGTTAAATACATTAGAAAAAATAAAGTCTCACAATTTATTTTTAATTGCGGCATAGCTTATTTATACAGTGTTGTGTTAGTTTCGGGTATACAGCAAAGTGGTTCAGTTATACATACATATATATGTATGTATAATATATATAATACACGTGTGTATACATATATTCTTTTTCAGATTCTTTTCCCTTATAGGTTATTACAAAATACTGAGTATAGTTCCCTGTTCTATACACTAGGGGAGTGTTGGTGGATTGTACTTTTTAAGACTGTCCTGATGGGAACAGAGACTAAGGATCTAATTCAAACAATTAGGTTAGCAAATATCCAAATCCACCCATCAGAACAGGGTGAGAGGATTCTGAAAGCAAAGGTGAGCATCTGGCCATGTAAGTGGTCATGATCAATAAATAATCCATTAGAGGAGGCATTAGCAGATCCCGAGAAGAAGGTTCTTAGAGAAACTTACAGAGGGCTGAATGAAAGATCAGGCTCCTGGAAGTACAGTGGACCCTTGAACAGCACAGGTTTGAATCAGTGTGAGACCTCATTCAGCAGCGGATACTGCGGTGGTACAGGGTGGGTGGTCGGCTGAATCCGTAGAACTGTGGCTGTGGAGCACCAACGCTAAGTTAAACATGGATTTTCCACTCCATGGAGGTTGGTACCCCTAACCTTTGCATTGTTTGGGGGCCGGCTGTTTAAGCCTGTGAAAAATTTACCTTCTAGTCACTGGATTATATGTTTCCATAAGATCTCTGACTAGAACCAGTTAGTGGGTAACCAGGTTACAGCACTTACCCTCACTAAGGATTCTAACAGCCCAACCCAAGGCCCTCCACACAAGCCTTTGTACTTGAGGATCTTTTATTGAGGTGATATGGAATTATAGTAAGAATAAAATTGCTTAGTGGTCCTGCTGCCCTGATTACTAGTTTTGTTTTATCCCTGTGAATACTTCTCCAGCCAGAAGCCTGAAGCCTGGAGGGTGAGGACCCCACCAACCCAAATAGTTCTCTACTATCCCCACTTACCTGAGAGGAGGAAATAAGCTTCCCCCTTAACTCTTGTTTTTTAAGTCATGCCTTGCAGTTTGCAAGGATCTTAATTCTTAATTCATGGAACCCATGTTCCCTGCAGTGGTAGTGTGGAGTCTTAACCACTGGACCCCAGGGAATTCCCATTCCCTTGAACTTCTTGAGACAAATTAAAATGTAGCTTCAGAAGATTATCATAAGATTGAAGAGTTCTTCCCTTCACCCCAGGCTTGCAACCTAATAAGACGAGTCTAAGTGTAGATAGAAATAGACTTGGGGACTGCTAATATTAAAGTGCTGGCGTGAAGGTGAAATGATCTGTGACACCTGTTCCAAACATGATGGGGAGGGGAGGGTGGTCATACAGGCTACAGCAGTGGCTTCCCAACTGAAGATTAAAAAAATGAAGTTCACATAGGTTTGCTCTGTATCCCACTAGTCATTAATCCCGGATAAGGCTTGGACCACTGTTTCTTGAAAGAATGCTGGTTCTGTGGACACATTTATTTAGAAAGTGCCAGAGCTGGTCAAGGCTTTGAGCCAGATCTTAAAGGATGGATTAGGTCAGTGGAAAAGGGGTTTGTTCAAATCAGAGGAAAGCCAAGGGGGTGAGGATGACTCTGAAATTCTCACTCAGACAAATGATGGGCAGTGCTGCCAAGATAATGGATGGAGGAGGAGATGTCAGTCAAAGTCAGGACAAACATGGTATCTGGCCACGCACAGGAAATCCTCCTTCAAGACACTGGTGGACCTTAATCAGAGTTACTATCTCAATTCGCCTTTCTCCGTATTTACACAATTGCAGTCTTCCTATAACTTTCTTATGGGTACGTTTGTGACTCTCCTAGAGCTTCAGTCTTTATATATTTTCAATATGTTATTGACTATAATGGGATGTCATGGGGTCGCTAGGAGTTGGACACGACTGAGTGACTTCACTTTTAATTTTCACTTTCATGCATTGGAGAAGGAAATGGCAACCCACTCCAGTATTCTTGCCTGGAGAGTCCCAGGGACGGGGGAGCCTGGTAGGTTGCTGTCTATGGGGTCGCACAGAGTCGGACACGACTGAAGCGACTTAGCAGCAGCAGCAGCATCTACTGAGGGCTGAGATGACCAATCCTGAGAGAACTCTCCACGAGCAGGAACTTTATTTCCAATGCTTTACTGTCAGCTTTAGATAATAGGTAGGCTGCAATCTGTCTTTTTGATGGGGCTTCCCAGGTGACTCAGTAGTAAAGAATATCTGCCCGTGCAGGAGATACAAGAGACATAGGTTCAATCCCTGGGCAGGGCTCCACTATTTTGCCAGGAAGATCTCGTGGACAGAGGAGCCTAGCAGGCTACAATCCATGGGACTGCAAACAGTAGGACTGAGCAACTGAGCACACATAATCTTTCCTTTTTCACGTCTCACAAACACCTAATGAGTTTGTGGATTCATATTATGTACATGAGGAAATTAAGGCATTAACTTACAGCATCTTCAAGGACGTAAGGAACGGTTGCAAAACTAAGCGGTAGTTATAGCCAAAATGCAAAGAACAAAAATGAACACAGCAGCGAGGTTACCCAACCCCAAATAAAGACAATGTGACTCAGTAATGAAAAGCTACATCGCCATACACGTGGTCCAAAACTGAGCAACTGATCACACATCTCTGAAGAGCAAAGGAAAGCAAAATGGCTCTTTAATAAATTAAATCAATGTCTCTCAAATTATATGTTTTCTAAATTGACCATTTCCCAAAATGTGCTTTTCCCAATGCCTATTACCAGTGAAAGGCTCTGAGAAGAGCCCCTGCAAAGGAAAACTAACTTCACTTAACCCAGAGCTGATCAAACTTATTTGACTTGGGAATGCATTTTTCATGGAACATCTATTATCAAATCCCTAAAAGGTGTGGGAATGTTGAATTAAGAAACCAATTTGTGTGGTGCAACCACTGTGGAGAACAACATGGTAAACAAAAAATAGAGTTGCCATATAATCCAACAATTCCACTCTTGGGCACATATCCAGACAAAACTATAATTCGAAAAGATAGATACATGTATGCCTAAATTCATAGCAGCACTATTCACAATAGCCAAGACACGAAGACAACCTAAATGTCTATCTACCATGAGTGAATAAAGAAAATGTGGTATACACATTCAATGAAATATGACTTAGTCATTAAAAAAATGAAATAATGCCATTTTCAACAACACAGATGGACCTAGAGATGATGTACTAACTGAAATAAACCAGACAGAGAAAGACAAGTGCCGTATGATAGTACGTGTATGTGGGTGGAATAGAAAACATGACCAAATGAACCTATCTATGAAATGGAAACAGACTCACAGATATAGAGAGCAGACTTGTGGCTGCCAAGGCGGGGCAGTGGGAGGGAAGGACTGGGAAGTTTGGGATTAGCAGATGGAAACTATTACATACGGAATGAATAGACAACTAGGCCCTACTTTGTAGCACAGGGAACTATACTCAATATCCTATGATAAACCATAATGGAAAAGAATATGAAAAAGAAAATATGCATGTATAACTGAATCCCTTTGTTGTATAGCAGAAATTAATACAGCATTATAAATCAACCATACTGCAATAATTTTTTTTAAAAAAAAGCACAGGACCACATATGTTGTAATTGTCTTCATTCAACATGAGAATCTCTGATGCTTAACAGAAGGATTTTATCCATTAAAAAAAGAAACCAATCCATGGTTTAATGTCATGATGTCTGGTGTAGCAAGGTGATCCACACATGCTTATTTTTTAATTTTCAGAGTAGTTTTTTAGTAACAAATTTGTCATCAAGTTTTTAAGTAGATTTTTTAACAAGTGAAGTAGCAGTGATCTTCAGAATGAGGACAAAACCTTAGAATTTGGAAGAATGTGGCTTTCTTAACATCCACTAAAAATAATTTAAGAAATTTCTACCGTCTCATGACCTGCCCAACCCAGGAATAAATTATTCCCTCTAGTTCCTCAGCTCATAGTTCCTCTGAAACTTAATTCTGCTTAGATGCCTTCTGAGTGTGAGTGAAATTTAATTATCTCATTTTCTTTAATAGCAGAGTACAGATTAATTGCTTAAGAGGAAAAGATGGGTGTTACATGAGTGGAAAGGTACAGAGTCCTTGGTGCTCAAGATATGGTCATCAAGGTGGAGGCTTTAACTGTAGAGCCTATGAAAGTGTATATTCACAGAAAAGACAGAGCTTTTATTCATGAAACACGATTTTTTTCATTTATGTTAAAATTTATTTGGTTTTGTGGAATGAGAATAAAAGTGTTCATCCGGCAAACAGCAGTTCAAATTTTGGCTTCATCACTTACTAGCTATTTAACCACAGGCAGGTCTCTGAGCTTCAGTTTCTTCTTTGTAAAATGGCATTAATAGCTCAGCAAACTAGAATAAAGTCTTTGTCATTTTAGCATTTTGAAATCTTCAGGATGATTGCGGCTCACCATCTCGCTCCCCTCAAGCAAACCTTCCTAGCAGACCACCCGCCCCAATCCCTCTCACAGTTCTCAAGGAGAGAGATCCGGTCAGAAAACAGATCGCTGACAATGAACTAATGAGATGCACACACTCTTTCCTTCTCCCTGAAACGGAAACGCAAAACAAGAATCACCAGGCATACAAGGACAACTGTGACACGAAAAACAAAGAGCAAAAGAAACTCAAACTGACCCAGAAGAAACAGAAAGACAATTAGGGAACAGAAGACAGCGCTAAAAAACCTCTAACTGGACACAGATGTAGAGAGCAAACGTGGATAGGGAGGAAGGAAGGGAGGGAGGGGTGAGGGGGTGGGAAGGGCCATCGCACACCACGCTGTGCCGACTCTGCAACCCTGTGGAGTGTAGCCCGCCAGGCTCCTCTGCCCATGGGATTCTACAGGCAAGAATGCTGGAGTGGGCTGCCGTGCCCTCCTCCAGGGGATCTTCCTGACCGAGGGATCAAACCCGGGGCTCCTGCATTACAGGCAGATTCTTTACCGCTGAGCCACCGGGGAAGCCCCCCGTATATACACTACTACGTATAAAGTAGCTAACTAATGAGAAGTGACCATCCAGGGAACACAGGGAACTCTATTATGCTCTGTGGTGACCTAAATGGGTCAGCAAAACAGAAAGAAATCCAAAACAGAGGGGATATATGTATTTGTATAGGTGATTCACTTTGCTGTATAGCAGAAACTAACATAATATTGTAAAGGAACCATATTCCAATTTTTTTAAAAAGACTCTAATTAATATGCCAAAACAATTTTGGAGGAAATATAATATCCTTAAAATGAGAACAAAATGCTAAGAAAAGAAATGATTAGAGGATAAAAGACA
>SJYQ01000824.1:734946-880516 GCA_006410935.1 Redunca redunca
GAAAAAAAAAAAAAAACTTTTTAATTAAAGAAAAACTAGAAAATAAACCCAAATACTCTACTCTCTTAGAGTATAAGGAGAAAAAGACAAGGAAATTTAAAACTACGAGAAAGAAAATTAGACTAGAAGATTTCACATACAGGGTTAGAGATGAAAAAATAATTTTTTAATAGTTGAAGAAAATTGTCAAAGTTTAAGGATAAAATTCTTCAGAATTAAAAGAGGTTTCTGAATGCCCAGAACAACTAAAGAAAAGAGAGCCATACCTAGACACGCCTCTGATGTGTACCTAGGCAGTTCTCTGATGAGTACTGAGAATACAAAGAAAACTTTGTCTAAAGGGTTCTATGCCCAGACAGGCATCAGTCAAGCATGAAGGCAAAACAATATTTTCAGACAAAAACATATCAGAAAGTTTATCTCCTATATATCCTTTCCTTTAAAAGTATTTGGAGATATATCTAGCAAAGCAAAGGGTAGAATAAGAAGGATATTTGGGGTCTAGGAGTCTGTGGTTCCAACCCAGAGTCCTGATAGCAGTGGAAGAAATTTGCAACGTGACAGTTGCGTAGCAAGCTTAGAGGAAGGAGCAGGAGGGTGGTGGGGAGATCAGGGGTGAGGGTCTCCAGGAGAAAAGGGGGACTGAAAAGAAAAGACAGACTTGGGGAAAATTAATCACAAGGGCAAATAATGCAAGAAAAACAACAGCCCCCAGGGATCAGTGGTAAGGTGAGGAGTGTGTAATACAGCTGAACACATAATAAAACCATAATTCACACATGAAGCAAACTAAAGTGTGGCCATATCAGAGGATATAAACAAAAAAAGGAGATTCATGACCCTTGATTCTGGGAACATCATCTCTTCACTGGCCCATGGGTTAGGATGTTAAACTTATTAAATGACTTGATCAGTGGATGGAGAGCCATGGAGACTTGGCTGCAACTGCAGGACAAAAGTATACAGTCAATGTTTATCCCCAAAAGTGGAACATGAAAGGTGAAGAAAGTGTAAGGGCACCTTCATCTTCTAAAGTGAGGAATAGGAGAGATAATACTAACAAAAGTTGAAAGAAAGGGAAAGTGTTAGTTGCTCGGTCATGTCTAACTTTTTGGAACCCCGTGGACTGTAGCCCTCCAGGCTCCTCTGTCCATGAAATTCTCCAGGCAAGGATACTGGAATGGGTAGCTATTCCCGTCTCCAGGGGATTTTCCCTACCCAGGGATCAAACCGGGGTCTCTTGCATTGCAGGCAGATTCTTTTCTATCTGAGTCACCAGGGGAACCCATCAAAAATTGATGGATTGAGAAATGCAGAATTAGTATAATACTGAAAAATACAAATATAAACTCAGGAAAAACAAAGATAATATGTCAAACACTCTGAAAAAGAATATGTGTGTGTGTGTGTGTGTGTGTGTGTGTAACCAAATCACTTTGCTGTATACCTGAAACTCACAAAACATTGTAAATCAACTATACACTTAAAAAAAGTAGTTCTCTGTGATGACCTAGGGTGTGGGATGGTGGTAGGGATTTTATATGACAACCAGTGATGATGAGCTCAGCTGTTGGACCAAGAAGAAGCCCCAAAGCACTTCCCAAAGCCAAATTTGCACCAAAAAGAGATCATGGTCACTGTTTGGAGGTGTGCTGCTGGTCTGATCTACTACAGCTTCCTGAATCCTGGCAAAACCGCTACATCTGAGAAGTATGCTTAGCAAATCAATGAGATGCTCCAAAAACTGCAATGCCTGCAGCCGCCACTGATCAACAGAAAGGACCCAATTCTTCTGCATGACAATGTCAGACCACATGTCCCACAACCAAGGCTTCGAAAGTTGAATGAATTGGGCTATGAAGTTTTGCCTCATCCGCTATATTCACCTGACCTCTCATCACCCAACTAAGCCTTCTTCAAGCATCTCAACAACTTTATGGAGGGCAAATGCTTCCAGGATGAGCAGGAGGCAGAAAATGCTTTCTAAGAATTCATCTAATCCCAAAGCACGATTTTACACAACAGGAATCAGCAAACTTATTTCTCATTGGCAAAAATGTGTTATTTTAATGGTTTCTATTTTGATTCTTAAAGATGTGTTTTAGCCTAGCTATAATGATCTAAAATTCACAGTCTGAAATTGCAATTACTTTTGCACCAACCTTAATCATTAATCGGTACACAGAAGAATAGAGGTAGCCACGGGTAGTGGTGGTTTCCTTGGGGACGTGACCAGTAAGAGGAACCTGAGGAAGATCCAGCCAGGTGAGGGAAGAGAGCTGGGCTGGGGAACACATGCATGATTTCTAGGCTCCATGTGAGCCTAGGAAAGGGGAAGAGCCAAGTCTAACAGGGCTTTGTCGGCCATATTTTAGGATGCTAAGGATTTGCTCAATAGATGCCATGTGAGCACTGTGACTTGTCTGTTATCAATATCACGCTTGAGGCTGGGATCTCCTGGCTGTGGGCATGCGCCTGAGACAAGAGCTTCCATGTAGGCTTCCTGACCTCTTGGGACGGGACCCAGCTTGTGGGTTTGCTTTCAGGATCTGATAACTGAGCTACCAGAGAAGAAGGAAACGTTCTCAGATAACAGAGTGGAATGCGTGTGCGTGCTCAGTCGCTCAGTCGTGTCTGTCTGCGACCCCATGGGCTGTAGCTCACCAGGCTCCTCTGTCCATGGGATTCTTCAGGCAAGAGTACTGGAGTGGGTGGCCATTCCCTCCTCCAGGGGATTTTCCCAACCCAGGGATTGAACTTTCATCTCCTGAGGCTCCTGCATTGCAGGCAGATTATTTATTGTTGAGCCACCAGGGAAGCCCCTGAGAAGAATCCACTTATTCCACACCCTGTGTGCTAACTTGCAGACCCCTAATGAGGGGAGCTGAGAATGCTGAGGGAAATGGCTGGATGTCCCCATCCCCAGGGTGCCAGTCCTCGTCAGGATGCTGGGAGCCTGTTTCAGCAGGAAGCAAAGGAACATGCTCAGGGCCACTGAGGCAATGATCAACAGCAAAGCGCTCCATTCAAGAAGCTGGAAGCACGTTTATGGGGCTCTCTGGAGCCTGGGGCTGGGCCAGATGCCAGTAAGCACTGCACAGATACGAGCCCTGCCCCAGGAAGTGCCTGTTCTTGGAAGACAGAAATAGATGTGGGTGAACACAGATCCAGATTCTCACAGAGCACAAATGCTGCCCAGGGATTAGGCTCAGCACTCCGGGAAGCTGAAAGAACTCCTCCTATCCACTGGGGTCCTTGTTAGTGCATCGAAGCAGTAATTTAGTCAATGACAAGGGTTCACGGGGCTTTCTAAGGCACTTAACTTACTCCCAGGATGTTGGTGGCACATCAGGGGAATCCAGCTCACTAATCTTTAACACTTGTCATAATTATTTCTCCTTCCATAATACTATTTTCCCCCTGAGAAATGCAAAATTATTACACAAGTAATGTAGAATGCTTCCCTTGTGGCTCAGCGGGTAAAGAATCTGCCTGCAATGCGGGAGACCTGGGTTCAATCCCTGGGTTGGGAAGATCCCCTGGAGAAGGGAAAGGCTACCCACTCCAGTATTCTGGCCTGGAGAATTCCATGGACTGTATAGCCCATGGGGTCGCAAAGAGTCGGACATGACTGAGCGACTTTCACTTTCACTTTCATTGTAGAAATATAAGTCTGTGAGTTTTTTTTTTATAAAATGTAGTCAGAGACCTCGGGGAATTTTTGTAACAAAAGCCTCACAAATCAATTATATTTTCTCATTTCGGGTTCTGATAATTGAATATTTTATTTTGATATTTATTTAATTTCCTTCCAAATGAAAAGGTGGAGTTCTGTTGACACACTGAGAAGGGAGGGTATTACTAATTAAGGTTGTTTAAAGTCGAAGATGAAAACAGTGCTGGTGCATATAAATGCGGTTCAGTGAGCTGTCAGGGAGGTTGCGAGGACCTTGGTGGTGATCCTGCTTGGAGGGACAGTAGTGCTATGTCCCTGTCCTTGGTAGGAGGTAACTCTGCATTCACAGTTCATCAAGTCAGAGAAAAAGTACCTGATGCGCCCAGCCGGGTGTAGTGATGGGTAAGGAACACCAGGTTCAGAAAGGTTGAGGACGCTTGCCCAGGACCACACAGCTGCTTGGTGGCAGAACCAGAACCAGATGGGGGTCTTTGATTCCTGGTGGCACTTCTTTCTATTTATTTTCTTATTTTTATCTACTTGGCTGTTCCAGGTCTTAGTTGCTGTATGCAGGATCTTTATTTGAGGCATGTGGGATCTAGTTCCCTGACCAAGGATTGAACCCAAGCCCTCTGCATTGGGAGTGTGGAGTCTTAACGGCTGGACCACCAGGGATGCCCCCCAAGTGGGCACTTCTAACTGACACCTGACCCCGGAATCTACTTGGCCTGACCTCTGAACGTCAATCGTTGCTCTCCATCCCTGCTACTGCACAAATGTTCTGAACGTCTGCATAAACAAGGCCTGACAGAAGCAGCCCAAGGAGGGTGGTCCCTGCTCCCAGCCTGATGCTGGTGAGTTACCCAGGGGCATGGAGATTTGCAGGATGGGGTGCAGCTGAGGGAGGGACCGGCATCAATCAGCAAATGATCATGGAGCAGGTAGATATCTGACCCTCTCTTGCTAGCGCCCTTCCTCAGCTGGGGATACCTTTATAATAGGTGTGAACAATACCCCTCCTAGTTTCCTCTCACTCATTCTCTGTCTCGCTCTCTCCCCACCCGCCTTCCTTTGCCCATTCTCATGGGAACAACTATCCAGAGGCTTCTGGTGTTTTTATTGGCTGGTTAAGGATGACCAGAGTGACCCACTCATGAAAGGTTCATTTCAGAGTTCAAGCAATGAGTTTTCCAGAGCCTGCCTCTTCCAACTGGTGCCACTGGAGATAAGTAAACGATACTTATTGTTATTGGGCCCAAAGGATACTTTGAGTACAGAGAACTCTGATCTGTCTGCCTAAGTCAACCTCATATTCTTTTCTTTATTCCCTGTGATGCCAGAAGGCAAAACGGGAAACAAGGGCCAAATTTACAAAGAGCCCAATTTTGCTTTGAAAAGAAAGATTTTTCAAGTCACTGAAACTCTTTGGAAAGAAGAAATGGCAGTATTCAGGGGCTATGAGCTTTCTGTTGTCAGAGATAGTTAAAGAGAGAGGACAGTTCCTTATCAAAATACACTGGAAGGGGAGAGTATGGTTAGAATCTGTGACCTCTAAGGTCTCAAGGCTCACATATCTAATTTGTTTATCCTTCCTGTGGACACATTTCTGGAGTTTGGTCAGAGGTCAGGGGTCAACAGTCAGGCACCTCCAGTCCATCTGTTGCCTTGGCTAACCCAGGCTGCTCATGCACTCGGTCCAGCCAGGAATATGCCAGCTGCAGCATCGGAGAGGACAGCCGGGAAGACCACGCGCTAAGGGGTCAGATCTCCCTGATTTCAGCTACACCATCACCGTGCACAGACTTAGCAGCGTCAACCACTTAACCAAACCAAAGGATTCTTTTTGATGAGATTCTAAAACAAGAATCCCTAATGATTCCCCCCACTTAGAGTCACAGGAAAATGTGGCAGGGATGTCATCATATCATTTGAATGTGTACCCACTTATTTACTCTGGGTTGATGCTTCTTGATGTAAACATAAACTGAATATAAAATCCAAATCATACATTTGACACTTTATCCAAGACCACAAAAGATTGGTTATTTCAGCAAAAACATCAGCCTCATAGTTTTCCTGGCAAATGTGCTATTACTAAGTGGATGTATATACATACATCCGTATATATATATAGATGTACATATATATATATATATATATGTAACAGTTGACATTATGAGCAAGTAATGGTCAGGCCATTCCAATGGGCAATTTACTCTCCAGGAAAGCAACAGGGCTGGTGCTAGATGCACGCTCTTTTCCAGGGTACTCAGAGTCATTTAGAAAATTACTATTATTATTCACAAAATGCTCCACCAATGTGAGGAATTAACCCTCTTCCCCAACATGTCTCAATTACTTGTTCTTCAAGTAATAAGCATGTTAAAGCAGAGGTGAGTCCAGAGTCTAAATAGAAAAAAAAAAAAAAGTTACTTTTTACTGTGTGCTTGGTATGTCCCAGGCACTCTGCGTGTGTGAATAGGGACTAAAATCCAGCCTCATTAAGTCCTCACAGCAACCCAGATGTGTTATGATCCTTATTTTAAATGAAGAGTAAGCTGAGGTTCAGAAATGAAAGTCACTTGCTGGTCAGAACAGCCATCAAAAAGTCTACAAACAATAAATGCTGGAGCGAGTGGGGAGAAACAGGAGCTGTCCTGGACTGCTGGTGGGAGTGTGAATTGGTGTAACCACTGTGGAGGACAGTATGGAGGTTCCTTAAAAACTGAAAATAGAACTACCGCACCATGCAGCAGTCCCACTCCTAGGCATATATCCAGACAAAACTACGACTTGAAAAGATACCTGACCTCTGTGTTCATAGCAGCACTGTTCACAATAGCCAAGACATGGAGGCAACCTAAATGTCCATCAGCAGGGCAGTCGATAAAGAAGACGTGGTACATGGACACAATGGAATATTCAGTTCAGTTCAGTCGCTCAGTCATGTCCGACTCTTTGCGACCCCATGAATCACAGCACACCAGGCCTCCCTGTCCATCACCATCTCCCGGAGTTCACTAAAACTCACATCCATCAAGTCGATGATGCCATCCAGCCATCTCATCCTTGGTCGTCCCCTCTTCCTCCTGCCCCGAATCCCTCCCAGCATCAGAGTCTTTTCCAGTGAGTCAACTCTTCGCATGAGGTGGCCAAAGTACTGGAGTTTCAGCTTTAGCATCATTCCTTCCAAAGAAATCCCAGGATTGATCTCCTTCAGAATGGACTGTTTGGATCTCCTTACAGTCCAAGGGACTCTCAAGAGTCTTCTCCAACACCACACTTCAAAAGCATCAATTCTTCGGTGCTCAGCTTTCTTCACAGTCCAACTTTCACATCCATACATGACCACTGGAAAAACCATAGCCTTGACTAGATGGACCTTTGTTGGCAAAGTAATGTCTCTGCTTTTGAATATGCTATCTAGGTTGGTCATAACTTTTCTTCCAAGGAGTAAGCGTCTTTTAATTTCATGGCTGCAGTCACCATCTGCAGTGATTTTGGAGNCCAAATTTGCTGGCATATTGAGTGCAGCACTTTCACAGCATCATCTTTCAGGATTTGAAATAACTCCACTGGAATTCCATCACCTCCACTAGCTTTGTTCGTAGTGATGCTTCCTAAGGCCACTTGACTTCACATTCCAGGATGTCTGGCCCTAGGTGAGTGACCATGGCATCGTGATTATCTTGGTCATGAAGATCTTTTTTGCACAGTTCTTCTGTGTATTCTTGCCACCTCTTCTTACTCAGCCATTAAAAGAGGGAAATAACACCATTTTCAGCATCTTAGATGAACCTAGAGGTTATCATACTAAGTGAAGTAAGTCAGACAAAGACAAATATCACACGGTATCACTTGGGTGGAATCTAATTTTTAAAAATGATACAAATGAGCTTATTTACAAAACAGAAATAAACTTACAGATACTGAACACAAACTTACGGTTATCAAAGGGGAAATGTGCATGGAAGGAATAAGTCAGGAGCTTTGTATGAACATATCAGTTCAGTTCAGTTCAGTCGCCCAGTCGTGTCCGACTCTTTGCAACCCCATGAATCGCAGCACTCTGGTATGAACATATATACACTACTATATACAACATGGATAACCAACAAGGACCTACCGCATAGCACAGGGAACTGTACTCAATACTCTGATAAGCTATATTAGAAAAGAATCTTAGAAAGAATGACTATATGTATTATTGAATCACTTTGCTCTACACCTAAGACTAGCACACATTATAAATCAACTATACACCCATAAAATTATTTTTTTAAAAAGGAACATAATTTGCCCACGGTCAAACAGCAAAGTGCTTGATGGGTGATCATTAACATCCCTTTTACTGGGAGGCAGAGCTGGGAGGGGTCTCCTGTTCATCAAAGCCTTACACTTGGCTTCTTTGTGGCTCTCTCATGACCTGTACCATCCATGAAAGGAAGTGGGTCATGGCCAGGTGTCACTGGCAGGAATCCTCATCCCAAGGGAGCCATACTGTGTATGTTACACTTTCAGGAGCTCCCTATCATTTAAGAGCATGTAGCACCCAAAAGGGGCTTCCCTGGTAGCTCAGAAGTTAAAGCATCTGCCTCCAGTGTGGGAGACCTGGGTTCGATCCCTGGGTCGGGAAGATCCCCTGGAGAAGGAAATGGTAACCCACTCCAGTATTCTTGCCTGGAGAATCCTATGGATGGAGAAGCCTGGTAGGCTACATACAGTCCACGGGGTCGCAAAGAGTCGGATATGACTGAGCGACTTCACTATCACTTCACTAGCACCCAAAACAAATGATTAAGATGTAGTCTCCCAACTTGAATAGGTGTGCAAAAAAGATTCTAGAAGTTCACCGATACATTCTGTGTTCATGGAAGCCATGGTTAGATTCTCAGTTGCAGATATCATCATTTCTAAAGCTGACATGCCCAAGGCTGCTGTGTGGGCAAGGCTCCATTCTAGCTCTCCATTCCCCAGAACCAGAGATTTATGCCACATCACACACTCCCCTCACCCAGGCCTGGCTGGTATTCATGCGTAAGAGACACCTGTTCCTAAGGGTGCAGCCCCATGGACACAGGATTTGGTGAGACACTGGCTACATTGTGAGAACTGAAAAAAGGTGTCTGTTCCTTCAGGCAGATGGGGTCGGCTAGATCTTAGTCCCTATTCACACACTCAGCAGTGTGCCCTGTGCAGGAGGCTGCCTACCCACACAGATCTTCCAACAGCACATGGTGTGTTCACTGCCCCAGAAATACAAGTCCTGGATATCACAAGTTCCAAATAGTGGTTTCCAGGAACTCCAGGTTTTCTGGAGTTCTTTTAGGAGGCTTATAAACAAAATCATTGATGCAGTTTAGGGCGGTGAGATTGTTGGGCTATCTTGTAGCTTCCTGGAGCAGGTGCCACCTCAAGGAACAACCCAGCTTAGGCACCATCAGGACCATAGAAGTGTCCATGGAGGGGACAGAAGGGTGTTTGTTTGCCAGTCCAAAACACTAAGTGCTCACTTTTTATTGCTAAACAGATTGTCGAGCATCTCCTAAAGTACAAAAGCATAATTTCAAGCCAGACAACAAAAAGGTTGAATAACAGACTCGTAGAGCCTACCCAGTAGCTCATTGGTAAATAATCAGCCTGCAAAGTAGGAGATGGGGGTTTGATCCCTGTGTCAGGAAGATCCCCTGGAGGAGGGTGTGGCAACCCATTCCAATATTCTTGCCTGGAGAATCCCATGGACAGAGGAGCCTGCTGGGCTACAGTCCATGGGGTCACAATGAGTCAGACACGACTGAAGTGATTGAGTACATACTCACGCGTACAGTAGACTCATAAAATGAACGGCCAGAAATTCCACACCAACGTTTCCAACCCAGAGTTTCTCAGACTCCAGATGGTAAAACATGCTACTTAATGATCAAAAAGATGGACTCAAGAACCCAGTCCCCCAGCATCCCTGTTCCTTTAGGTAGAGTGAGGCCTAGTACTTCCGTGACACTCAGGCCCCACGGTCACCAAACTGAGGAACCGTTCTCTCGGTGTATCCCTGGGTGTTCCCTCTGCCCTTGAACCACTCAGATGAGTATGATTTTCAGGTTACTGTTACTGATATGATGTAAGAGCAGTTTTCCTGGGCAAGGCTGTCTCTTTAAATAGATTTCTCGAGAATTAAAGGTCTCCTGCAGCACCTTCTCTTTATTATGTTTATGAGTCAGTGAGGGTGAAGTGGTACACCCCAGGGAAGTAGTGAATGAATGGATAGATGGATAAAATAATGAATAAACATTTGAAAGCCCCATCTGTATGTCATGTGTGGAAACATAGAGATAATAATATTAAAAGCTAATGGTTATCTCAGGGTGTATGCCCAGTAGTAAGATTGCTGGGTCATAAGGTAGTTCTATCTTTAGGTTTTTAAGGAACCTCCATACTGTTATCCATATATATCCCCACCAACACTTCAAGAGGGAAAACCATAATTCAAAAAGACACATGCACCCCAATGTTCATCACAGCACTATTTACAATAGCCATGACATGGAGCAACCTAAATGTCCATCAACAGATGAATGAATAAAGAAGATATGGTACGTATATACAATGGAATATTACTCGGCCATAAAAAGGAACAAATTTAGGTCATCTGTAGTGATGTAGCTGGACCTAGAGTTGTCACAGAGAGTGAAGGAAGTCAGAAAGGGAAAAACAAATATTGTATATTAACATATATATATGGAATCTGGGAAAGTGGTATAGATGAATCTATTTGCAGGGCAGGAATAAAGACACAGACACAGAGAATGGACATATGGACACAGGGGAAAGGGAGGTTGGGACAAACCAGGAGAGCAGCACTGACGTATATACATGACCACGTGTGAAATAGAAGCTACTGGGAAGCTGCTGTCCAGCACAGGGAGCTCAGCCTGCTGCTCTGTGGTGACCCAGAGGGGTGGTTTGGGGGAGGTGGGCATGAGGCTCTCGAGGGAGGGGATATAGGCCTATTATACATGCAGTGGGTTCATGTTGTTATACAGCGGAAACTAACACAACATTGTGAAGCAATTATACTGCAATTTAAAAAATAAATTAAAAAATTTAAAAGCCCCATCTAAAAGTTATGCATGGCATTAGGAGATAGGAATATTAAAAGCTAATGCTACTAAGCACCATCATATGCCTAACAGTTTTCTAAGAAAGGTATGTATATTTGCTCACTGAATCCACCTGGTTTCCCCTTTTACAGAACTGAGTAACTCGCCTGCCAACCACACAGCTGGTGAGACTTTTCTTCTGAAAAGCTTACTAGGCTTTTGTATTTTTTTCCTTTCTGAATTTATTTGACAGAGTTCTCTATATATTCGAAACAGTACTTGCTCATTATATATTGAAGTATTTTTCGAAGTTTGCTGCTTATCTTTTCACTGTGTGTTTTTAACAGAGCCAAATCTATATTTTTATTTATGCTTCATTTAATCAGTATCAGGCTTACAAAAACCTTTATCACCACAAGATTATTTTATCTTCACCTGAATTTTTCTCTGGTAACTTTCAAGCTTTATTACAAGACATTAAAATATTTCTAGAACATATTTTGGTTTAATGTATTAGGTATGCCTACCTAGATAGCATATTAAAAAGCAGAGACATTACTTTGCCAAAAAAGGTCCATACAGTCAAAGCTATGGTTTTTCCAGTGGTCATGTGTGGATGTGAGAGTTGGACTACAAAGAAAGCTGAGTGCCAAAGAATTGATGTTTTTGAACTGTAGTGTTGGAGAAGACTCTAGAGAGTCCCTTGAATTGCAAGGAGATCCAACCAGTCCATCCTAAAGGAGATCAGTTGGGAATATTCATTGGAAGGACTGATGTTGAAGCTGAAACTCCAATACTTTGGCCACCTGATGGGAAGAACTGACTCATTAGAAAAGACCCTGATGCTGGGAAAGACTGAAGGCAGGAGGAGAAGGGGATGATAGACGATGAGATGGTTGGATGGCATCACTGACTCAATGGACACAAGTTTGAGTAAACTCTGGGAGTTGGTGATGGACAGGGAGGCCTAGCATGCTGCATTCCATGGGGTTGCAAAGAGTCGGACACGACTGAGCGACTGGACTGAATGGATGCATCTAATTTTATCCTCTGCCCCACCACTCCAACAGTTAGGACAGAGTCCCAATATCATTTAATGAAAAGCTACTTGTTGAACCATTCATTTACTCAATGAATACTTATCCAGAACCTACCATGAACAGACATTTTTCTAGGTCCTGGTGATAGATTACATTCTCATGGGAAGAGGCAGATAAGGACAACTAAACATGCAACACATTAGATGATGTTAAACACGACAGACCAAGAGGGGCTGGAATGGCTTTCTTGGTCAAGGGTGATCAAGGAAGGTCTCTCTGAAATGGAGACATCTGGGTGGAGACCTGAAGGAGGTAAGAGATGGCCCAGGCACCCAGGCAGGGAATGCCAGGCAGAGGGGACCACAAACACTGGACCAGGAGGTAGGGTTACATTTGGTGTATTCAAATCATGGCAAAGAGGCCACTCAAACTGAAGCCGTACCACTTGTTATGGAAAAGGAGGCCAGGAGTCAGAGGGGTGGCAGGAGTCAGGCTGTGTAGGACCTGACAGGTCATGGTAAATACTTTGAATTTTGGTGCTGGCTGAGTTGAGCAGATTGCATTTCCAAATATGACCTCAGCAACATCCTCTGCACTCCTGCATGGCCACGTTGCCCTGCCTCTGTCAGGAAAGGCTGTCTCTCAACCTCTGAATCTTGGCTGGCTTGCTTAGTGCTTTGGCCAACAAAATATGGCAGAAGGCTGTTGTCCCAGCTCCTGTCTTGTGTGGCAGCTTCTTCTTCCTGCCTCTTAGAGATCATCACAAAGGGAAAAGTGCACAAACCTCAGGATTTGTAGTCTGTTCAAACCACATGGAGAGCCCTGGAAGGGGAGAGGTCACCAGGTGCCAGGATGCGAGTGAAGAAGCCACCTTGGAGGGGGCCCTCCAGCCCAGCTCACACTAAACTGCCCCCATTCATGAACCACAGGATCTTGAGCAGAATGGAAAGGTTGTTTTAAGCCACCACGTTTTTTAGGGGGTACTTGATTATGTAGCTTGAAACAGTGAGGTAAGGATGCCATGGGAGGGTTTTGAGCAATCATCTGGTTTGACTTCAGTTTTACAAGAATTCCTCTGTCTCTGTGCTGAGAAGGGAATAAAGAAGGGAGCATGTTTGTGAAACAGGTGAGGGACCCAAGAGGTTGAGTGCTAAGAAGGGATTCAACCTAGATATATTTCAAAGGACACATGGATGGGATCTTCTGATGGATTAGATGTGGGTTGTGATAGAAAGAAGTGAAGGATGGCTTCAGAGGGCAGGCCTGACTCTGGAAGAATGAAGGGGGCTTCTGCTGATGTGCAAGAAAATGACAGGAGGACCACTGCTGGGGCTAGGGAGATCAGGAATTCTGTTTTAGACAAACGACGACTGTGAGGCTGGACACACATTCAAGTGGAGACGCTGAGTGGAGATGGAGAATGAGGCGTCCAGTCAGAAAAGAGGTCAGGGCTGGGAGAAGTCATTTCAGATGTCGCTGGTGTTTCAGTGGTGTTACTGGACCAGATCACATGGGGAGTGAATGCAGACACAGTAGAGATGCTGGAGGTCTGAGCCCTGAGCACTCCAGCATCTTACACACATGAGAGTTGGAACAGGAATCTAACAGAACAGTGAAATAGGATAAAGAGGAAGAGAAGGCTGTTCTGGAGGTAGAAGAAGGTATTTCAAGAAGAAATTAGGGACTTCCCTGATGGTCTGTGGCTCAGATGGTAAAGAATCTGCCTGCAATGCAGGAGACCTGAGTTCAATCCCTGGATGGGGAAGATCCCCTGGGAAAAGAAATGGTTACCCACTCCAGTATTCTTGCCTGGAAAAGTCCATGGAGGAGGAGCCTGGCTGGCTACAGTCTATGGGGACGCAAAGAGTCAGACATGACTGAGCAGCCAACACTATATCTGATGGCCCAGTGGTTAAAAATCCACCTTGCAATTCAGAGCACGTGGGTTCAATCCCTGGTTGGGGAACTAAGATCCCACATCCCGTGGAGCAACTAAGCCCGCGTGCTGCAACTATAATGCCCGTGGGCTCTAAAACCCACCACAAAGACCCAGGACACCAAAAAAAGGGGAAGAAATTACGGTGTCAAAGCTGCTGCAGATCAAGCCAAATGAAGACTGACCACTGGTTCTCAATATGACTGTTCTCACTCTTGCTGTTACCGATTCCAAAAGGTGCTTTTATCACCCGGTACATTTGCATGTGTGTGAGAGCCTGCGTGTGTACTTTCCCTTCTCTCCCACCGATCTGTTTATCCATCTGGAACTATGTGACCACTGAAACTTTCATAGCTGACAAGACAAGCACCATGTCTGCCCCCATCTTTTCTTCAAAAATATCATTGCTATTCTTTAGAATTTTAGATTGGAATTTTACCAAGTTCCTCCCCCCACCAATGCACTGGAAATTTTTTTACATACTTTTTGCATACAAATTAGGTTGGTGAAAGTTGATATTGCTTATCTAGTCTCCATATGCTATGTGTTTCCAATTATATATTTTATGTCCCTAAGCAGATGGGGTGTTTTTTTTTGGTGGGGGGTAAAGGTCTCATGTATTTTAAGTTTTTTTCTAGATATTTATACTGCAGTGACTTTTGTGAATTAAATCTCTTCTTACTGGCTATCTTCGCCTTAAGAAACCTATCAATTTTTGTATAAAGAATTCTCTTATCGTTTCTAATGATTTTATAGGTGATGCAGATAGATTTCAACCCTTTTGCTATTGTCACGGGCAAGACAGCTTTGGAATCACAGAGCCAGTGGATAAGACTGTCTGACTTTCTGTTGATAAAATCACTCCTAGTTTGGAGAATGGGACGTAATGTGTCAGGATTTCAAAGTGTTTCCCAAAGAACTCCATGATCCCAGGTGCTCTGAGAATGACTGTAGCCATACATCTCAAACTGTCCCGGAGAGCCCCAATTTCCAATATTTTTTCCTTTTGTTAATCCATGAGTCAGACCATATGTCCTTTGATCTTTGCTTCAAAAAATATTGCTACAGTATTTAGAAACAGGGACAGCCCAGACAAAGTTAGAACATATGGGATGTTTTTCCTCTGAATCCCTCACTTTTAGAATTCTTCCTGGTGCTGTGTGTTGGGTGTGTACATGTGCATGCCCACACGGGCACACACACTCACGCACACACACACAGTGGCATCCTGGAAGAAAAAGATTCCATTCAAATAATACTACATGTGCTTCTTCTGTGCAGCCTGGACTCAGGGTAGCCGTAAAGCCAGTTAGGGGGAGGTTTCAGAGCTGGGGAGCCTGGGTTTGAGCCCCACATCTAACTGTGTGCACTTGGTGGACGGGTCGCTTAACCTGTCGGAATTTCCGTTCTCCATATGTAAAAGGCGTGTGTAATATTTAACATTGTGGGGCTGTTGTGGGGACTCAGAAAATGACTCTTTGTGCTCAACACAGGTAGGAGCTAGGGAGATACACCTATTCCTTTGATTTACAAGGAGGTTCCATTTATTGCTCAAATCCTTGAGGAAATTCTCTGGTCTACTCTATTCCCCGATGTAGAAGCAAAGTGACCAGAATAAATGAGGATGCAGGATGCAGTGGGGCTCAGTTTCCTGAATCTCCCTGCTGTGCACTTGTCTGTACAAGCAAACCACCAAAGGCTCTCTCTCTCCCAGTGACAACCGGCCAGCTTCCACTCAGAGACTGTTGTACAAGAACCACTTGTCACTTTTCGCTGTCACTGTTCAACCACCCACCCCTTCCTATTGTGTTTCCAGTCTTCCTCTGGGAGGCCTCCCTGTGTATAGCTTGAAGTCAAATGAATAGAACTGACCTTTCCCTGGGGACAGACATGTGACTGACACACAGCTCATCACCCTCCCCTTCCTGGGAGCCTATATTTTATATACACGGTGTGCCAACATGGAAACAGTTGAGGTCTTATCTGCTACAGTGATGGCTACATTACATGGCCCAGCCCATGCCCACGTTTCCACTGCCATGGTTCTTAATGGTATCTTACTGGTTCTTCCCCTTCCTGGGAGCCTATATTTTATATACGTGGTGTGCTGACATGGAAACAGTTGAGGTCTTATCTGCTACAGTGATGGCTACATTGCATGGCCCAGCCCATGCCCACGTTTCCACTGCCATGGTTCTTAATGGTATCTTACTGGTTCTGGCTGCCTGGCTTTCAGATCTCCTCACTTGCTGTTCTTTAAGCCTGGTCCGCCTCCAAAATTGTTTCAAAAGATGGCTTTTTTGGAACGAATAAAGAAGCTGTGGTACATATATACAATAAAATATTCAGTTCAGTTCAGTTCAGTCGCTCAGTCGTGTCCAACTCTTTGCGACCCCATGAATCACAGCACGGTGTGGGTACAGGAGGGCCTAGAGGAGCTACTCCATGTTCAAGGTCAGGAGGGGTGGTGGTGAGGAGATACCCCTCACCCAAGGTAAGGAGCAGCGGCTGCACTTTGCTGGAGCAGCCATGAAGAGATACCCCACGCCCAATGGAATATTACTCAGCCATAAAAAGGAACGAATCTGAGTAGTTGAACTGAGGTAGACTAACCTAGAGCCTGTTATACAGAGTGAAGCAAGTCAGAAAGAGAACAACAAATATCATCTATTAACACACACATATGAAATCTAGAAAAACAGTACTGATGAGCCTATTTGCCAGGCAGGAATAGACACACAGAGGAAGGACTTGTGGACGTAATGGGGGAAGGAGAAGGTGGGACGAATTGAGAAAATAGCATTGAACTATATAGATTTCCGTGGGTAAAACAGATACTTAGTGGGAAGTTGCGGTATAACAGGGAGCTTAGCTTGGTCCTCTGTGATGACCGGGAGGGGTAAGATGGGGGGAGGGGGGAGGTAGGCTCANGATGACTGGGAGGGGTAAGATGGGGGGAGGGGGGAGGTAGGCTCAGAGAGAGGGGATAAATGTATACATATGGCTGAGTCATACTGTGGTACAGCAGAAACCAACACAACATTGTAAAGCAATTATCCTCCAATTAAAAAACAAACAAACAAAATTCGGCACAACTCAATGTGGTTTCTTTCCCTTGCAACAAGAGCATGGTCTGATGCAGCCAGATTCCCCAAGAAAAAGAAGAAAAGGAGGCTCAATTCACTCCAAGAGTTCTCTCTTACTGTGGTCAACATCCAGGACTTGGGAAAAAGGTGAAATCCTAAAACACATCACTAATGGGGCAGGACCACTGAGCTGAAGTTAGGCATCACCATGTTGGAGAGGATCTGGGAGTAAGAATGCCTTTTTATCATCAAAGGTGGATGGAGGGAAGAGGGGTAGCAAACAGCAAATTGATAGAACCACCGACACAAACTCCTGTATGCTTTTAGGAGAACTTGAGACAATTTCTTTGGGGGAGATGGGGGAAAGAAAAACGCTCGATTGGCCCTTTCTCGCTTACTATCCATCATCTCAGCATTGCTCCTCGGCCCTGAGAAAGCCGCCAGAGCATTTTACTAGTTATCTGATTGTCATCCTCCTTAACGTGCTTCATGGTCTGCCGGCGGATGGTAGTTTAAGCAGAATCTAATTGGTAGCATAGTGCCATATGATAGAGATTTAAATCCTGGTAATTTTTCCAGAAAGAAAAAAAATAACCTGTCAACGGGCTACAGCAGAGGAATAGCAATAAATCAAATTGTCATGTTTATTAGTTATTGCAGGAGTCTGGTTGTCTTGTATTCATTATAATCCCCCATTTTTAGCACCGATAAAAACTATAAAGAGAAATATTTGTGCAAGGTGCTTTTTAATAGGTCTATGTTTGCACACAAATACCTGCTTGTATTTTAATCATGAGAAAAATGAGGCTATTTCACTTTAAAAGGAATTCTGACTGTTTGCTAAATGAAGGATAATGTGTTTCATCTTTTATGAAGCTATGTTTTAAAACATTGGTTTTCAACTCACTAGTAATCAAGAAAAGCAAATAAAACCAATGGAGTAATGCCATTTGCTTATCAGGTTTGCAAAAATTAACAGAACTGATTAAAATGATGGCACTAAGGGATTTGTAGAACAATCACTGCAGTTTAATTTGGAATATTTAAAAATGGAAATAAATTAATTTTCCATATATGAGTCTAGTTTAATGAATTAAGGAATGTCAGTACCAGAGAGTGCAAAGTAGCCATTTGAAAGAATAAGTTAAATCATACTTAATGATGTATTATGAAGAATCTACATCACTTGTATTTTCCTTTTCTTTTCACATCACTGAGTGTTGCTTTCAACATTTCTTCTTACATGAATCAGAAATATAATAGCTATAGAGTTAGATGATTCAGCAATCTGACCCTTGGGGATATATCAGGAAAAGATGAAAACTCTGATTTGAAAAGATACATGCACCCCAATATTCATAGCAGCACTATTTACAATAGACAAGACAAGGAAACAATGTAAGTATCCACCGCCAGATGAATGGATGAAGAAGATGTAGTACCTATATACAATGGAATACTACTCAGCCACAGAAAGAATAAAATAATGTCATTTGCAACAACATGGATGGATCCAGAAGTTATTATACTAAATGAAGCAAGCTAGACCAAGAAAGACAAATATCATGATATCACTTAGATGTGGAATCTACAAAAATGATACAAATAAACTCATACCAAAACAGAATTAGACTCACAGACATAGAAAACAATTTATCATTACCAAAGGGGAAAGGAGGGAAGGTCAACTAGGAGTTTGGGATTAACAGATACATACTACTATATATAAAAGAGATAATCAAGGACATACTGTATAGCATATTCAAAGTCTGTTAATTAATAACAGAAAAGAATCTGAAAAAGTGTATATACATACAATGCATATGTATATATGGAAAAAGAGAGATACATATATAACTGAATCTTTCTGCTGTATACTTGAAACATTGTAGACCAATTGTGCTTTACATAGCATTTACATATGTAGCTTTTTACAATTTAATAGCATTTTACACATGTAGCTTGGCTGAAATCTCATAAAACCCTACAAACTAAGTAAAGCAGGTTATTTTACCCCCTTTACAAATAAAGACACCAAAGTGTGGAAGAAAAAATGACTTACTGAAGTAGTCCCACGGCTGTCAAAGTCAAAAGGCTGGGTGTAAGCCTAGGGGTTCTTCCCCTGAACCACAGAGCAGAACAGAGGGTTTGGAAATTAGAGACCAGCATCCAGCTCCTGCCACAGCTTTAACTCTCAGTGTGACTTTGACTCTGGTTCTCAATTTCCTGGGACTCAGCTTCCTCACCCATCACATTCCTTTACCGCTTAGCTCACACTGTGGAGGCGACACAGGGAGCTGGGAGCAGAGGCTGCTTGCTTAGACCAGCTCTCAGCTTTCTTCTTCAATAGGCACCATCACACAAGGGATCTGAGCAACGATACGAGCAAAGGTGTGTAACACGGGTGCACAAGATTTCCACATGAGAGGCACTAAACACAGGCCATTTACCATCACTTGGATGTCACAGTCACATCTGTCTGCCTTTGGCTGCTGTGCACATGGACATACAGCATGTGTGAGAGCTCCAGAGCTCGTGGAATCAAATTTGCTGAATTCAAGCGCTTGTTCCTCTCACCAGGGGGCCTTGTGGAGGGCTGCCCCTGCTCCTTCCCCATCTGCTCACGACACCCTGCAGGTAAAGGACTGCGTGTTGGTGTCATTGCTCTGACTTCTTATGTGTCTCCCTAAACACCCAACCACACAGCCCCCCTTCCCACTACCGATCTTTTCCTCCTACCATTTCCCTTCAGATCTGAAAGCTTACCTGCACAAAACGTGATGACGACAATAACGATAATGCCGGCCCTTTCAGTGCCTCGCTCTAAGTGCTTCATATGTGTTAGTCCATCTACCTCTTATTTAGATGGAGACTGTTACTGTAGAGACTGCTACTGAACCCAGCTTACAGATGCTTGAACCCCAGATGCAGGCGTAGAGACTTGCCCAAAGCCAAAGGAAGTGTTAGAGTTGGGATTAGAACCCAGAAGTCTAGCCAGTGAGTAATGAATATATTTTCCATTCCCAAATGCAAAATAAATAAAAATATGCATGACATAACTGAACAGAAAGTTTGGGTAATGCCCACAGCAAGGGAGCAGCAGTACAGAAACAAAAACAAAAACCCTAGAATACCCAGGCTTTGTGCTACTATTACTCTAAAAACCTCACTATCATGAGATGGGAAAGCTCGAAAGCCCTACGTAAGGGAGGGCACTCTTCTTCAATTTTGCACCCACAGCCCGATGCTGTGGGCAGAGAGCATAATTTTCTTAACTGAGGGTTCAATGTGTACACTCAAGACTCAAAGAATGAGCAGGCTACTATCTGTTTGTTGATGTGGGTGTGAGTTAACATCTAGCTTTTAGCTAATTCTTGCTGCAATGTCAGGCCCCAGACTACTTGAGCAGTTCCCATCCCCTGGGATTTTCTCCCCTTTGAATAAAAGGGATTATAAAATACATATCCAAACATGATTTCACTTTTATACTTGTAAGACCTAAGGAAGAAAATCCTTTATCGCACCATAAACTCTCTAGTTTCAAAACTATGGTCGCCATTGCTATTTTGTGTCATGTATGAGTCTTTACGTGTCACACGTGTATGCCCGTCTATAAACATAATGCGGCATGTACATGAGCATGATGGGTGTACTCACATGCACACAGAAATACGATTCCATTATCGCTCAGCTCACACTGCAGAGGTGGCACAGGGAGCTAGAAGCAGAGTCTGGACACAGACTCCATGCTGCACACTTAGACCCGCGCTTAGCTGTGATGATGTGCTGTGCAAGAAATACAAATACTGCTGTCGGCCCCTGCCCATGAGGCGGCCGGAGCCATTTCTTCAGGACTGGCGGTGGCCTCAGGGTAGCCCTGCACACTTGATCCCTCCTGGGCCCAGGGCTCTGAGACTGCTCACGGGCTCTTTATCTGAGGTGTAGCCAATGGCCTACATGGGGATCAGACACACTTTTCCTGATGCCCAAAGGCCTAGCCAGCAACTCAAAGGTGGGTGCACGCACTCACACCCAGGTTGTGCGTTCTCTACAAGTTCCCCTCCTTGTGAATTCTGTGGCCTTTCTGGACTACATTCCACATCTGCTTCTCCAGTCGGTGCAGCCACTCACCGAGGCTGGGTTCTGTCTATGGGGCAGATTGAGAGTCCCCAGCACTGGGCCCTGAGGAGCTTGGGCCAGGCTCCTCTGAGTCACCCCCTGAAGGCTGCAACAGGAGGGTCACTTCTTTTCCAGCCAAGGTGGCCCAGAGAGTCAGACCTCTTTGGCTTGATCTTACCTCTCAACACACACGCTGTTTTTCTTTTTCTCCCAAATTAAGTTGCTCAACGTCTTCCTTCTGAGGCTGAGGGTGCAGCTCCCTTCTCCCTGGCAAGCTTTCTGAATGGCACTTTCCGTATAAACAGGAAGAGCGCATGTGGTCACCACTGAAGTGTGCAGGTGTTGATAGAGGATGTGAAAGTGTGGAGGCGAGTGATTAAACCAGCCAATGGCGTTTCCCCACCAGGCATGCAGCCAGCCTCCTCTCACCCACAGCAGAGCAAGGTCAACCAGAAGGCTGGAACCAGAAGCCCAGGCCCCCTTCTGGGGGGCCACTTGACACAGAGCAGAAGAACATGGTCAGGGAGGCCAAGGGAGAAGTTCTCAGTTGCTGTGCTCCTCTCCCTAACTCTAAATAAACCCTTTCAAAGAATCGCAGCAACAACTTTGAACCCCTTATAATATATTCTTGTCATCAGGTATGCTGATTTAGATGGGCTACTTAACTGAAACTCTGCTGGTTTTCCTAAACTTCCTGGGTATCCGAGAGATCACACCAAAAGCTGTATCCTGCCTCTGGACTGTAATAAGCCTTCTAGAACTTTCTAGGGCCCAGATGCACTGGCAGAGGAGAAAGAACACTGGATGAGGAATCAGACACCCCGAGGCTGTGTGCTTGGAGGGTTTGTGCCTCCTCGCCTCCACCAGTAGGGCTCCCTGCTCCATGCCCTTGCCTCTCTCCCTGCCCCCGCCCCATCTCTAAAGTCACTTTCACTAATGTCACCAGCAAGCTTAGACAATGGACACTTTTTCAGTTCTTGTCCTTATTTGTTCCCCAGGAGTGTTGACACTTGTGACCACTTCTTTACTTCTGGAACTTTCCCTTTGCCCCATGACTCCCAACGCCTGGCTGTGGTTGGTAATTTCTGTCACTGTCAGGCTTCCATTCCTCTGCCGTCACCTTAAATTCTGTCCTTCCCAGGCTCCATCCTCAGTGCAGCGGTTTGCCTTCTCCTGAGCGGCCTCTTCTGCAATCTAGATACTGCTTTCCAAAGCCCATGTCCACCCATTCCCATCTCTGCTGCTCCCCCAGGGCATCTCCCAGGCTTCAGATTTAACAGTTTGAATGAACTCCTGGTCTATAACGCGCACCTGTGTCACTTTCCATGTGGCTTGTGAAACCCTTCCTGTCATCTTCCCAGCTTGCTCCTTGATTTCTCTCCTGAGTTTGCCTCCATCTGGTCTGACCTTGGCTAATACAGCCTTTTCAGGCTAGACTCTCAGTTTCCTTATCCAAACAGGGCCATCCATCCATATCCTCAGGATGGATGAACTTCTGGACACACCTAGACACTGCCCTACTCACCCCCATGCCCATCCCAGTATTGGCCACACCAGTTCAGTTCAGTCACTCAGCCGTGTCCAACTCTTTGCAGCCTCAAGGACTGCAGCACACCAGACCTCCCTGTCCATTGCCAACTTCCGGAATTTGCTCAAACTCATGTCCATCGAGTCAGTGATGCCATCCAACCATCTCATCCTCTGTCATCCCCTTCTCCTGCCCTCAATCTTTCCCGCCATCAGGGTCTTTTCAAACGAGTCAGTTCTTTGCATCAGGTGGCCAAAGTATGGGAGCTTCAGCTTCAGCATCAGTCCTTCCAATGATTATTCAGGATTGATTTCCTTTAGGATGGACTGGTTGGATCTCCTTGCTGTCCAAGGGACTCTCAAGAGTCTTCTCCAACACCACAGTTCAAAAGCATCAATTCTTTGGCGCTCAGCTTTCTTTACAGTCCAACTCTCACATCCATACCTGACTACTGGAAAAACCTTAGCTTTGACTAGATGGACCCTTTTTGGCAAAGTAATGTCTCTGCTTTTTAATATGCTGTCTAGGTTTGTCATAGTTCTTCTCCCAAGGAGCAAATGTCTTTTGATTTCATGGCTGCAGTCACCATCTGCAGTGATTTTGGAGCTCAAAAAAATAAAGTCTGTCACTGTTTCCATTGTTTCTCCATCTATTTGCCATGAAGTGATGGGACCAGATGCCATGATTTTAGTTTTTTGAATGTTGAGTTTTAAGCCAGCTTTTCCACTCTCCTCTTTCACTTTCATCAAGAGGCACTTCAGTTCCTCTTCACTTTCTGCCATAAGGGTGGTGTCATCTGTGTACCTGAGGTTATTGATATTTCTCCTGCAATCTTGATTCCAGCTTGTGCTTCTTCCAGCCTGGTGTTTCACATGATGCACTCTGCATAGAAGTTAAATAAGCAGGGTGACAATATACAGCCTTAATGTACTCCTTTCCCAATTTGGAATCATTTGAATGCAGAGTTCCAAAGAATAGCAAGGAGAGATAAGAAAGCCTTCCTCAGTGATTAATGCAAAGAAATAGAGGAAAACAACAGAATGGGAAAGACTAGAGATCTCTTCAGAAAGTTTAGGGACACCAAGTGAACATTTCATGCAAAGATGGGCACAATAAAAGACAGAAATTGTATGGACCCACTCCAGTACTCTTGCCTGAAGAATTCCATGGATAGAGGAGCCTGGTAGGCTGCATAGCAATAGCCTGGTAGGATTGCATAGCAATCCATAGGGTTGCTAAGAGTCAGACATGACTGAGCAACTTCACTTTCACTTTTCACTTTCCTGCATTGGAGAAGGAAATGGCAACCCACTCCAGTGTTCTTGCCTGAAGAATCCCAGGGACAGCGGAGCCTGGTGGGCTGCCGTTTATGGGGTCGCATAGAGTCAGACACGACTGAAGCGACTTAGCAGCAGCAGCAGCAGCAGCAACAGAAGCAGAAGATATTAAAAAGCAGTGGCAAGAATACATAGAAGAACTATACAAAAAAGATCTTCATGACCCAGATAATTAGAATGGTGTGATCACTCACCTAGAGCCAGACATCCTGGGGTGCAAAGTCAAGTGGGCCTTAGGAAGCATCACTGTGAACAAAGCTAGTGGAGGTGATGGAATTCCAGTTGAGCTATTTCAAATCCTGAAAGATGATGCTGTGAAAGTGCTGCACTCAATATGCCAGCAAATTTGGAACACTCAGCAGTGGCCACAGGACTGGAAAAGTCAGTTTTCATTCCAATCCCAAATAAAGGCAATGCCAAAGGATGCTCAAACTACCACACAATTGCACTCATCTCGCATGCTAGTAAAGTAATGCTCAAAATTCTCCAAATTGCCAACATCCGCTGCATCATGGAAANAGCAATATGTGAACCGCAAACTTCCAGATGTTCAAGCTGGATTTAGAAAAGGCAGAGGAATTAGAGATCAAATTGCCAACATCCATTGGATCATTGAAAAAGCAAGAGAGTTCCAGAAAAACATCTACTTCTGCTTTATTAACTACACTAAAGCCTTTGTCTGTGTGGATCATGACAAACTGGAAAATTCTTCAAGAGATGGGAATACCAGACCTCCTGACCTGCCTCCTGAGAAACCTCTATGCAGGTCAAGAACCAACAGTTAGAACTGGACATGGAACAACAGACGGGTTCCAAACTGGCCATACCAAGTCCCCAACAAACGGAAAACTTCTTTTTTCTTATATCTAAGCCAGAAATGGGCTGACCTTCTGCCTTTTCTTTTCCACAGACTCTCCATCAATCTCCAATTATCAAGATCTCTCAACTCTACCCCCTAAACCACACCTCAGATTCTCTCTTTTCTTTCCCACAGCCACGCTCTTCCTCCAGACTTTGACATCACAGTGGCACGTGCACCCCAGGTGTGGAAGCAATCCACTGAGGCGGGGAAGGAGAAGGCTGGAATACCTACTCACGCTTACTTGTCTGTTTGGTTTTATGAGCTGAAGACTCATAAGCATTTGTCATTTGTGTTACAGCGTAACATTTACCATTGACTATTTGGACGGGTCCCACCCAGTGGCACTGAGCAGGCGCAGTTCTGTGCAACCACCACCAGCATCTGACCCAAGACTCGTACTGATTTTTACAGCATCCTTTTAGTGTCTGCTCCCTGTGGATGTTTTAATGTACACGATGCGTGAATACCATCAGGCTATGATCATTTGTGAATCATCACCTATCTACTGGAATGTGTTCTGGAGATTTTTTTACTGGAAAAGGTTGAGTGATCAGACATGTGGACACGCCTGGCTGCCTGGACTCCTATCCTGGGGAACAGGCTCCAGAGTATTTTCCCAACTGCCTCCACACTTCCTTTGTCAGAGACAGCAAAAATGGTGACCTTATGCTTCCTCACCCCACTCCCAGTCTCCACACCTTTCAATGGCTCCCCATCACCTCCAGGAAAATCCCCACGTCCCATCACTGAGCAGGCAAGGCACTTGAAGCGACAGGCTGTGCCCCTTCCAGCCCTGTCTCTGCCACTCCCGTGACCCACTTCCCCCTTCACTCCCCAAGACCATTACCCCACAGGTGGTTTGCTAAACACCCAGGCTGCTAGGCCACCCTGGCTTCTCCCACGCCATGCCCTCTTCGGGAGAATGCCTTCATGCCCATCTGCTCTCTGGCAAGTCCCCACGAATACTAGAAGCCCCTCCTCATTACTCCTTTCTGAAGGAGAATCCTTTATACCTGAGAGCCACCACCTAGCACTTGCCTCCCTGTTCGATGGCATTTACTATGGGCTATATGGTAGTTAAGGGAAGCGGATCTGATCTGATGTCAGCAAGACCTGGGGTTGAATTCCACCTCTGCCACTTACTGGCTGTGGTACCTTGGGTGTGTAACTTAACTTCAGCTTTCTCATCCACACAACACCCACGTCACAGAGCTATGGTATAAACTTGACAACATCGTGCCTGAACAGGATGTAACAGTTATTCGGGTCTATGGGGTCGCACAGAGTCAGACACGACTAAAGCGACTTAGCAGCAGCAGCAACAGTGGAGATTATTGTTATGGCTATTTTGTTTACCTTACTATTTAGAAAACTCCTTATAAGATGCATCAATTTCATAGCAAGGAGAGCTACTCCGGATAAGGCAGAATGCCTTCATTTAAAAAAAAAAAGATAATTCTTTAGTGCACACTTGCAACAGGAGGTCAGAGAATGCACTTTCTGCCAGGGGCTGAGGGTGGGCCTGGGGGAACATCCCCAGCTTCAGATCTCTGCCACTGCCCACGTCACTCACCTCCCACCACTCGCCCAGCAATAACCCACCACCAGCAGGTTGCTGAACACTCTGGGCTGCATCCCGTCACTGTGCTTTTGTATAAATGAGTTCCTTGCTGTGCCCACCCTGGCAGGGCAACTCAGGGGAGCCTGCCTGGCCCTCTCAACCAGGACCCCTGTGTTCCCCACACAGAAATCCCTGTTCTGGGACTAGGATGTGAGCAGCAACAAATCCTAACTACTATATATGACACAGACCAACAAGGACCAACTGTGTGGCACAAGGAAATGTATTCAGTGTCTTGTAAAAAGCTATAATGGAAAAGAATATGAAAAAGAATAAATATTTATGTAAACTGAATCACTTTGCTGTATACATCATAAATTAACTACAAATAAAAACAATAATAAAAATTCAATAACTAAACAATAGCAATTAATATTTTTTGAACAGCAGAAAAAAGAAGGCTATGGAGGCAGGGCTTGTCACAGACACCTTCATTTACATTTATTTCCGTCCCCTGGTAAAGTATCTGGCATGATGTTTCTGTTCAGTTTTTTTTTTTTTTAACTTTTACTTTATATTGGAGTTATCAGTTCAGTCCAGTGGCTCACTTGTGTCTGGCTCTTTGCAACCCCATGGACTGCAGCACGTCAGGCTTCCCTGTCCATCACCAACTCCTGGAGCTTGCCCAAACTCATGTCATTCGAGTCGGTGATGCCATTCAACAATCTCATCCTCTGTCATCCCCTTCTCCTCCTACCTTCAATCTTTCAAAGTCTTTTCCAATGAATTGGTTCTTCGCATCAGGTGGTCAAGGTATCAGAGCATCAGCTTCAGCATCACTCCTTCCAATGAATATTAAGGACTGATTTCTTTAGGATTGACTTTTAGCATCCCCTGGCAGTCCAAGGGACTCTCAAGAGTCTTCTCCAAGACCACAGTTCAAAAGCATCAATTCTTCTTCAACTTTCTTTATGGTCTAACTCTCACATCCATACGTAACTATTGGATGAACCATAGCTTTGACTAGATGGACATTTGTTGGCAAAGTAATGTCTATGCTTTTTAATATGCTGTCTAGGTTGGTCATAACTTTTCTTCCAGGGAGAAAGCATCTTTTAATTTCATGGCTGCAATCACCATCTGCACTGATTTTGGAGTCCCCCAAAATAAAGTCTGACACTGTTTCTATTGTTTCCCTATCTATCTGCCATGGAATGATGGGACCGGATGCCATGATCTTAGTTTTTTGAATGTTGTTTTAAGCCAGCTTTTTCACTCTTCTCTTTCACTTTCATCAAGAGACTTTTTAGTTCTTCTTCACTTTCTGCCATAAGGGTGGTGTCATCTGCATATCTGAGGTTACCGATATTTCTCCCAGCAATCTTGATTCCAGCTTGTGCTTCTTCCAGCCCAGCATTTCTCATGATGTACTCTGCATATAAGTTAAATAAGCAGGGTCACAATATACAACCTTGACGTACTCCTTTTCCTATTTGGAGCCAGTCTGTTGTTCCATGTCCAGTTCTGTTGCTTCCTGACCTGCATACAGGTTTCTCAAGAGGCAGGTCAGGTGGTCTGGTATTCCCATCTCTTTCAGAATTTTCTACAGTTTATTGTGATCCATACAGTCAAAGGCTTTGGCATAGTCAATACAGCAGAAATAGATGTTTTTCTGGAACTCTCTTCCTTTTTCGATGATCCAGCAGATGTTGGCAATTTGCTCGCTGGTTCCTCTGCTCTTTCTAAAACCAGCTTTAACATCTGGAAGTTCTGGTTCATATACTGTTGAAGCCTCGCTTGGAGAATTTTGAGCAATACTTTGCTAGTGTGTGAGACGAGTGCAATTGTGCAATAGTTTGAACATTCTTTGGCATTGCCTTTCTTTGGGATTGGAATGAAAACTGACTTTTCCAGTCCTGTGGCCACTGCTGAGTTTTCCAGATTTGCTGGCATATTGAGTGCGGCACTTTCACAGCATCATCTTTTAGGATTTGAAACAGCTCAACTGGAATTCCGTCACCTCCACTAGCTTTGTTCACAGTGATGCTTCCTAAGGCCCACTTGACTTTGCACTCCAGGATATCTGGCTCTAGGTGAGTGAACACACCATCGTGATTATCTGGGTCATGAAGATCTTTTTTGTATAGTTTTTCTATGTATTCTTGCCACCTCTTTTTAATATCTTCTGCTTCTGTTAGGTCCATACCGTTTCTGTCCTTTGTTAAACCCACCTTTGCATGAAATGTTCCCTTGGTGTCTCTAATTTTCTTGAAGAGATCTCTAGTCTCTCCCATTCTATTGTTTTCCTCTATTTCTTTGCATTGATCACTGAGGAAGTCTTTCTTATCTCTTCTTGATATTCTTTGGAACTCTGCATTCAGATGGGTATCTCTTTCCTTTTCTCCTTTGCCTTTTGCTACTCTTATTTTCTAAGCTATTTATAAGGCCTCCTCAGATAACCATTTTGCCTTTTTGCATTTCTTTTTCTTGGGGATGGTCTTGATCCCTGCCTCCTGTACAATGTCACAAACCTCCATCCATAGTTCTTCAGGCACTCTGTCTATCAGATCTAATTTCTTGAATCTATTTCTCACTTCCAGTATATAATCATGAGAGATTTGATTTAGGTCTTACGTGAATGGTCTAGTGGTTTCCCCTACTTTCTTCAATTTGAGTCTGAATTTGGCAATAAGGAGTTCATGATCTGAGCCACAGTCAGCTCCTGGTCTTGTTTCTGCTGACTGTGTAGAGCTTCTCCATTTTCAGCTGCAAAGAATATAATCAGTCTGATTTGGGTGCTGCCCATCTGGGGCTGTCCATGTGCAGAGTCTTCTCTTGTGTAGTTGGAGGATCTTGGACTAGCCGAGTTGCACAGGTGTCACGTGTGTAGCCATGTGATTCAGTTATACATATTCATTAGTGTTCAGTTGCCATGTCTGACTCTGCGACCCTGTGGACTGTGGTCCGCCAGGCTCCTCTGTCCATGGGATTTCCCAGGCAAAAATACTGGAGTGGGTTGCCATTTCCTTCTCCAGGGGATCTTCCCAGATCAGGGATTGAACCTGTGTCTCATGTATTGGCAGGCTGTTCTTTATCATTGAGCCACCTGGGAAGCCCCATTTATATATATACATGTATCCATTCCTTATCAGATTCTTGGGTTTGACATGTATACACTGCTATATTTAAAACAGATAACCAACAAGGACTCACTATATAGCACAAGTAGCTCTGCTCAATATTATGTAACAACCTAAATGGGGAAAGAATTTGAATTTCGAAAACCTATTCCTTACTTTCTCAACCAATATGCATTGTTCTCCTTCCATATACCTTGCCCAGCCCAAACTGGCATGATGTGTAGGAAAAGTACTTCCTCTGTCACAGTACCCAGCACACTTCTTTACAATCAGTGGTTGTTGAAGTCCATGAGGTTATTACACTGCAGTTGTGTGAAACCAATTATGGGCCCAAGTCCGGTTGTGTGTTAGCCTTGCCACACTGTGTAACCTGGAGCAAGGTATCATATCTCGGAGCTGCAGCTCCCTCGTCTGTAAAATGGGAAGCACAAGACACATCTTCCCATAGGAACAGGGTCGTGGCCAAAGCAGGTTGTAAACTGCAGAGCCTGTTTGTGAAAGTGATGCGGCCACGTGTGTTTGGAGCTGGAAGCAGGAAGGGAGGATGCAAGAAGGACGATGACAGAAGTGAAGGGGAAAATGCTCTGCACCCAGCAGGACATCAGCTGGATGCCTGACTCCAAATATGCTGCTTCTCTAGCAGGAGAAAGTCGGGGCTTCGCCTCTGTCCCAGGAAGGGCTGTGTTTGAGCCAATTCCCTGTGTATTTGGCAAAGTTCTCGGCCCTCCCCGGAGGAAAGTAATGCATCCTACAACCTCATGCCTCACAATAGGGAACAGAGTACAGGAAACACAGCTGGTCTTGTCTGCCGGACCAGGAGACAAGCCCCCAAGGGGCTGCATGGGGGAACCTCTCCATGAGGCTGGGGTGGGGAGAAGTGTCTGGGAATCCTGCAGTTCTTTGCTGGGCAAACAGAACAGCAAAGGTGGTAAATGGGTGAGTATGGGCTGGTTAGTGCCGACTGAGTCTGTGTCATCGTTCCCAACCACAGTGGGTGTGGGCAGCCTCACCTGCCTGGTGCCAGTCTAGGTATGGAGACCAGGTACTAAGGGAGGGGCCCATAGGATCCTTACTCGGGAAGACTGTGCACAATCATGAATGTGCATCTCAGAAAGTGCCCATCTCTACACCACCCTGAGTGCCCTAGAGAGGCCTCCTGCACACAGCAGGTGCTATGAAATTAGGTTGACCACATAAAAGGATCTGATCTAACTGATGTCTCTTTGTGTATGTTTATATTTATTGTGGGGTTTCCCAGGTAGCACAAGTGGTAAAGAACCTGCCTGCTAATGCAGGAGACATAAGAGACTCAGGTTTGATCCCTGGGTCAGGAAGATCCCCTGGAGGAGGGCATGGCAACCCACTCCAGTATTCTTGCCTGGAGAATCCCATGGACAGAGGAGCCTGGTGGGCTACAGTCCACGGGGTCACAAAGAGTCGGACACGACTGAAGCAACTTAGCACGCATGCGTATCTACTGTGTGTCCTGTGTGATAATTAAAAATAACTGACATTTATTGCATTCATGCTTACAGTGCCCCAAGCACTGTACAAGCACTCTGCATGTATTCATTTACTTAATCCCCCGAAAGCCCTGTGAAATAGATACGATTCTTAACCTCATTTTACCAATGTGGAAAATAAAGTATAGAAGTGTAAGAAACTGTTCAAGGTCACACAAATAATCAGTGATAGATATAGAGTTCAAACACAAGTATTACTGTTTCAGGGCACATACAGTTTCTACACACACACACACACATGCATGCACACACTTTATTCACATACTTTTGTACATATGTGTAAAATCAAGTCTACCTACTGTATTCATATGTAAACCTATATGCATAATGTTTATTCGCGGCCTGACTGTCCCACATGAAATTTTCATTAGATTTCTCAGCCTTCCTGAGCAACCCCAAATGTACACATGTATATAAAATCATTTTACTGGTAGTAGTAAATTTCAGTAGCACATATATCAAACTGAGGGAGAAGAGGGATGAAGCCAAGTTAGTTAGGGGAACAACTTATCTGTATTAGAACCAAAGGTTTCTAGATTGAACAGCAGAAGGAAACAACCCAAAGGCAGAAGGAGCAAGTCTCACACACGGGTTGAGAAAGTGATGGCAAACGGGCACCGAGCGCATCCAGGGAGGGAGGCAAAGCGTCCCATCACACGGAAGAAAAATTGCTGTGGAGCCACTCAGTGATTCACGACCGGAACACGAAGCAGGCGCTGCAGCAGGGATAAAATAAGAAACAAATAGGGTAGACAGGGATGGAACATAATTACAGAGCCACTCAATCGGCTGGCACCGTTTACCGGAGAATAAGTTGCCTCCATGAGAATTTGCATACAAATGAGATGCTGAAAGCACAGGAACGGGACAGTGATAAGACCTCATACATGTTATTAAAGCATGTCAGAGGGAAAAAATCATTCAATTGATACCGTGTAGGTTTAACGACATAACATGACCAAAATAAAATTTAAATGGTATCCTTGGCTTCAAAACAGGTATGTGGCTTTCAGTTCAGAATGCTAACAGATATTTTGTGTGTGTCTATCTCATTCATTTCTTTTTTCTCTTTTAAAAATATTTATTTATTTTTTAAATTTGAAGCATAGCTGATTTATCATGTTGTGTTAGTTTCAAGTGTGCTGCACAGCGATTCAGTTATACAGATATATATGTACATATTTATGTACACGGGCTTCCCTGGCGGCTCAGATTGTAAGGAGTCTACCTGTAGTGCGGGAGACCTGGGTTTGATTCCTGGGTTGGGAAGATCCCCTGGAGAAGGAAATGGCAACCCACTCCAGTATCCTTGCCTGGAAAATTCCATGGACAGAGGAGCCTGGCGGGGCTACAGTCCGACTTCATTTTTACTTTCACTTTCACTTTATATATGTGTAGTCTTGGCCTCATATATTTGAAGTATTATTTTAGGAACAAATATTTTAAAATAAATATTGAAGTATCAGTTCTCCCACTGGTTAAATGTAATCATTCCCTTAATTTTTAACTTGCATGAACACTTCTGTATTCTCTTGTTCTATGCTGCATCTGATTCTAAAACAAGACTTTTAAAGAAAAATTTCTGCCAATCTTTCATTGCTAATGTTGACATAATCTTCCTTTATGGGTAAGACAATAATGTTGTTGAACGTCGCTCAGTCGTGTCCAGCTCTTTGTGACCCCATGGACTATACAGTCCATGGAATTCTCCAGGCCAGAATACTGGAATGGGTAGCCTTTCCCTTCTCCAGGGGATCTTCTCAATCCAGGGATTGAAACCAGGTCTCCCACATTGCAGGTGCATTATTAACCAGCTGAGCCACCAGGGAAGCCCAAGAATACTGGAGTGGGTAACCTATCCCTTCTCCAGAAATCAAACCAGGATCTCTTGCATTGCAGGCAGATTCTTTACCACCTGAGCTACCAGGGAAGTCCTGAAACTGAATCACTGTACTGAACACCTGAAATGAACACAACATTGTAAATCAACTATACTACAGTAAAAAATCATATTTAAAACAAAGGCACACCTGTCACAAAGCGTCCACGTCACACAACAGAGATATAGACGCAAGGCCTGGTCTGGTCCCTGCTCATCCTCCTTAACTCCCAGCCAGGTGCTTGCTATATGAGTTGCTCCTTGGGGCCCCTACCTGGACTTACCTGTCCCAGGGCAGGCAGTGAAGACCTTTCTGCAGGTGGCTGCTGAATCAGATCCTCAGGTGGCAGACACTTCCTGCCCATGCTCAGTGGACTGGGGTACAGCAAAAAAGATAGCTGTCGCTTATTGTATTCTCTCTCTGGTCTCAGGGACTGCAGGCCATGTGGTCACACACAGTCTGCTTAAGCAGTTCTCTGAGAAGTACCAGGAAAAGCTGCTCAAGGCTCGAAGGGGACCAAGCTGAAGTTTTCGGCATCCCTAAGCTCCTTACATTACATCCTGAGCTCCTTAAGGGCTCAGAGGTCCTCCAGCCCGGGAGTGCTTGTTGTTTGGTTGGGAAACTCTGTTCTAAGGTACAGAAGCTAAGAGAGTGTTATTATTTCATACCCTGTAGGCCCTTGGCTGATACCTGTGTTACTGCATCCCTGCATTTGGGGTTTTTAGTTACCAATTTGATTGTCCTAAAATTTTGCCTTTTCTCTATTTGACACTATGTTTCAGGGCACATTAATGTTCCTGCTTGTTTTAATTTTGTTAGTAATTATGCTTTATACCAATTTATGAAATTATACCATTTCTCATTATAATTAGCTTCCATTTCTCATTATAATTACAATTGTACATTGAATTTGACTTTGTATGAATATAAATACTGCCCCCCATCACCTCGTTTATGTTTTGCATATTCCTGAGAGTCTTTATTTATTCTTTTATATTTCTTTGTCATTTTGATTTACATATTAGGAGCCTAGAAGCTTAGTTAGAGTTTATGTTTCAGCTGGTATTTGCCCTTTAGAAAAAGAGTTTTCCCCTATTTATTTTTATTGTCTTAATTCAATTGCCTTTTCTTCTGTTATTTTTCAGTGTTCTTTTTTTATATTTCTATGTAAGTTATGTATTCCTCTTTGAAAGGTAGAGATCCTGTTGTAATTCCATTGTTTTTTATTCTCTAAACCTTGTCATTTTGAAACTGGTAAAAACATAAGCAATATTTACTGTTTTAATTTTAGTAAACTGATATAACGTCTCACAGAGCAGCCTATTAAACAGAGCTACTAATGGCACAATAATTTCAGTAATTCTAGTGGGAGCTGGTGGTAACTGAATGTGTACCATGTACTAGAAACCTGGGTTAAGGGCTTCAAAGATGGGATACAGGATGGAGTTCCCAAGGCTGAGTGCCCAGCCAAGGCCAAGGGCTAGCAGCGTTGAAGCTGGATGCTGAATCCAGGCTGTGTGATCCCAGAGGCTAACCCCAAATCCAAAGGGATGCCCTCAGACACCACCTAAGGGACAGACAGTCCGTTCTCCCTGAGTGGCCTCTGCAGTTCCTCCAAGGATGCTCAGAAGGTCCTCTTAGCCAAAGATCACTGGGTAAAAAGGATCATTGGGATTCACTTTGAGTGAATCCATTTCACGTGGAGAACAAAACCTGATACTCAATAGAGAAATAAGAAGTCTGATTGTAACTTAATCTTTAAAAATCAAGTGAAGAATTAAGAAAGTAAGTTTATCTTACATTTATGAAAGTGTTGGTTATCACTGTAATTACATGCTCATTCTCAAAGGCAAACAAGGGTGCCTTAAACTGAATATTCTTTGGTTGGCTTTTGGGTGCAATATTTCTGGAAAAAGAGTTGGATAGCACATAAGGACATCCTTCACTTCACATGATTTTATGACAAAAGCATGAAGAAAGTGTCTCTTGTATTTAAATTAAAAAAGAAGCAGCAACAGCAAAGGATTTATATATTTGCCTAATGTCTCTCTTAATCCTTGACATTAAAAATCACTCTCTCTTGAAATGACTAAGTGTGGATTTTCTCTTCAATTTTTAACTAGCGGAATTCTGCTGAACTGCATTAGATAATAGTTTTACATGTGATTCAAAGAGCTCTCCAACACCACTTTTATCTGCTTCGTGAAATCCCACCCTCTCTAGCAAAATGGATGGACTTGTACCACCTGTTCACTGCATTGCACTGTCCTGTCCTGCTTAACGTCTGACCAGTGAGGAGGGACACACTGCACCAGTCTTGGTCCCTGCAGGAAACAGATGGCCTCTCCACTCAGATGGTATAATGGAGGAGAGTTTAATACAGAAAACTTTTAAAATGTTGTTGGGCTAGGGGAAACCAGTAGAGGATGCTGCAGGATATCTGGGTTAGTAATGTCAGGAAGCCTTTACCAGTCAACCTCATTCCTCAAACCACCTCCCGTGACCCAAGGAGCATTGCTGCAGGGCAGGGATGCTTTGCAAGAGCTATTGTTTAGATAGAAGGACACAAGCCATTTGCAGTGACCCAGCTGAGAGGGAGTGTAATTACCCTGACATCACTCTTGTACTATCTTCTGCTCTCCTACCAGTGACAGCCATTGGCCAAACCCAATGGATCCAAAGAACAAGGCGGGGACTTCCCTGGCAGTTCAGTTCCCAGCCAATGCAGGGAAGGTTCAGTCCCTGGTCTGAGAGGATTCCACATCCCACCGGGCAACTAAGCCTGCACTCTAGAGCCTGTGACCCACATGGGAAACCAGCACAATGAGAAGCCTGTGTGCCACAACTAGAAAGCAGCCACCACTTGCTGCAACTAGAGAAAGCCAACAGGCAGCAAGGAAGACCCAGCATGGCCAAAAATAAACAAAAAAAATTAATAAAAGTACAAGTTAAAAAAAGCAAGGAAGCCCACTGACTATATTTACAAAGTTCAGATTCTCAGATCATGGTGTGGGAAAGGAGAAATTGAACATGAAAGTGAAAGTCACACAGTTGTGTCTGACTCATTGAGACCCCATGGACTATATCCTGGCAGGCTATAGTATTTAAATTAAAAAAGAGGTTGTCAGGCTCCTCTGTCCATGGAATTCTCCAGGCAAGAATACTGAAGTGGGTTGCCATTCCCTTCTCCAGGGGATCATCCCAACCCAGGGCTCGAAGCCAGGTCTCCTGCATGGCAGGTGGATTCTTTACCATAGGAGGCCAAATATACATATATATATATATATATATATATATATCATTCTGACATATTTTTCTCCCCCACAGACTGTAGCCCACCATGGGCTACAGAAACTATCACAAATATTTTCTGGCATTTTGAGGCCAAGAGGCCATATCTAAGTTTTCAAGCCTTAACGTAATCACCAGTTTCACAATCTTACATGAGCAAATGGAAGTTAATGAGCAAATGGAAGTTTTAGAAAGGAATTAAGAGGGAAACACTCCATATTGTATCATACTCTGAATGACTTAAGAAAAATTTGAAATGCAAAGTTACTCCTGGCCCCTTTTTGAACACATTCAGATCTGAAATGAATGTCATCTAGAATAATCATTAAAATCTATTTGCTTCTAACATTCAGAATAATTGCCCTGTTTTTGAACATGTCGATGGTTAACACAGGGAAAATAAAGGCAAAAGGAACAGAATACCTCATCCTGATAAAAAGCTTTGTCCAGGCTACACTTGCAGACACAAGCACTTGTTTCTAGCTGGTGAGTCATTTACTTACTTCCAAAATGTAGTTTCCCTCTATCTACCCAACTAGGAGACAGACCATTCACTAGTGTAGAAGATTCCTTTCAATTTAACACTACTTCAATAAACATTCTGCAAGGCTGACCATGCCTCATGGTCCACAGCCTCATTTCATATCTGGAGGCTTTTTATCTCCTCTGGTTACTGTCTGGGAGCCAGGACCTAGAGCATCTGCGTGAGTCTAAGCCATGTCTTAGGTACAGTCCCCCAGAAACAGGTTATTGAGACAAGGATTCTAGTGGAAATCGTTTCTTTGGGAGATGAAGAAAACGTCAGTAGGGTAGTTGGGTAGACAGAGACAGGAAAGGGAAAGCATCAAAACGAAGGCGTTATCAAGCCACTGTGGCCAACTGGAATTTAACCTTCTGGGAAAACGAAATAGGAACCCACGTAAAACATACAACTCAGGAGCTAGGGACTGGAGTATTTACATAACAACTTCTATCTGTCATTGGTTGAAAGCTGCTTGCTGGAGGGACTAGTTGGCTGAGACCTTCAGTCTGCCACAGATGAAAGCAAAACGAGGTTTGAAAGCTAGAGAAAATCCTCAGGCATGGAAGTACAGGCCTTGGCAGGTGGCTGTCAGATTGGCATATTCTAAGGTGTAGTTGCGGCCAGGGGATTGGGTAAGCAACAGCTCCTGCTACACCACGGCTCTCTCCCGTCACCAGTTCTGGGGAATTATGTTCTTGTCTTGAAGCAGGGAGACCTCTACTCTCCCCACCCTGTTTCTCTCAAGAGTTTTGTTGAGTCTTCAGACTTAGAGAACAAATGTATGATTGCCAGCGGGGGGAAGGATGAGGGGAAGGGATAGTTAGGGAGTTTGGGATGTACATGTGCACACTGCTGTACTTAAAATGGATGACCAACAAGGTCCGACACTATAGCACAGGGAACTCTGCTCAGTGGTACGTGGTAGCCTGGATGGGAGGAGATTTTGCGGGGAAGGAATACATGTATGTGTCTCTTTGCTGTTCACCTGAAACTATGATAACATTGTTAATTGGCTATACCCCAATACAAAAAAGGGGGTTGCTTCCCAAGTGGCTCAGTAGTAAAAAATCTGGCTGCAAATGCAGGAGATGCAGGGGATGTGGGTTTGATGACTGGGTTGGTAAGATCCCCTGGGGAAGAAAATGGCAACCCAATCCAGTATTCTTGCCTGGAAAATTCCATGCACAGAGTAGCCTGGTGGGCTACAGTCTGTGGGGTTGTAAAGAGTAGGATACAACTGAACAACTGAGAACAGCACAAAATAAATTGTTTTTAAATTTTGTTGAATATTGCCATTCTCTAAGTTATTTTAAAGTCCTAGGCTTTCAGAACACCAAAGTCAGCAAGTGACATGCCTCCTGACTCTCTAGTCTATCCTATTTCCACAGGAGACAATGGATACAGAATGAACTCTCTGTAGAAATGGATAGAATTAAATGGAGGGAAAACTGGGAAGTTTAACATCTCAAAACTTTACTCTTCCATAGACCCCACCACTGTTATTTCATTAGATATTTCATCATCCCATGCACAACAGAAAATATTACCATGATAACACTCACAAACACTAGTACTAGTAAGTTTGAATAACTAGAGTCAAATAAAAAATAATATATAATCTTTGGCATCTACATGCTTATAATTCAAACTTTTTTTTTTTAATTAAATGCCTAGAGAGTATTTTTCTTTAGGCTATGATGATTCCATTATTTGTAGTAGACAAATGCTTCAGCTGAAGACAAGTAGACAAGTAAATACACAATAAATTTGTTTGAGGATACGGGAGAAATGCTGGGACAAATGCCAGCACTTGAGGGGCCAAAGCTCTCAAGAAAAAGGAAATCCATTGAAAAGTCAACTATTTTCATTTCTCTTAGAACATTTGTGGATTCCTGACACAGAGAGAAGGCTGAACTGGGCAGAAGAATGTTATAAAGAATCAGATAAGCCAGAAGAGCTTTTGCTAATCTCAGTCTCACAGGGACACAAAGGCAAAACAGGAGTTTGGGGTTGCTGAGGCAGCACAGGCTTGAACGGTCAGTACACAAAAGGAAGAGAAACTCAGGAAAGTGAGTCTGACACCCTGTAACAGTTTTTCCCTTTAAGCACTTCCTGATTCTTAATTTCTGTAATAAAAAACGCGCAGAAACTTCTAAAAATATAGCTGGAAAGTACTGCAGATATTTTTGTGCTCTTGTATATCTGGGGAGATAAAAATTGTGAGTCCAGCACCCTTCAAGCTCTAGTAAACACCCACACTTTCAGCTGAGAGTCTGGAGTATACTAAATGTAGTTCGATCAGAGACAGACAGTCTTACGAAGTCTGTAACATAGGATAACATTAATCCTCTCTGAAGGAAGAAAATAAAACATACTCAGTCACCTCCATTTTCATACATATGACACTGAATTAAAAATATCAAGCATATAGAAAACAAGGTCGAGGAAAAAATAAGCAATAAAAATAGATGCAAAGGTGATCAAAATATTTAATTACTGTACACCATTCACATATATATTAGACAGACTTCCCTGGTGGCTCAAACGGTAAAAGCATCTGCCTACAATGGGGAAGACCCAGGTTTGATCCCTGGGTTGGGAAGATCCCCTGGAGAAGGCAACCCACTCCAGTACTCTTGCCTGGAAAATCCCATGGACGACGAGACTGGTAGGCTACAACCCATGGGGTCACAAAGAGTCAGACATGACTGAGCGACTTCACTTTACTATTCATGTATAGGATTAATGAGTTTCTAAGACTAGATGATACAATGAAGAATTTCAATAGAAAACTCTAATATATTAAAGGGAAGTTCTAGAAGTTAAAAATATAACTGAAATTTTAGGCAGAACACTCTGACATAAATAGCCTTGGTGTTTTCTGGATCTGTCTCCTAAAGTAAAGGAAATAAAAGCAAAAATAAACAAATTGGATCTTCTTATACTAAAAAGTTTTTGCATAGCAAAAGAGATCATAAACAAAATGACAAGAAAACCTACTGAATGGGAGAAAATATTTGCAAATGATATGACCAATAAGAAATTAATATCCAACATATATAAACAGCTATTACAACTCAACACCATAAAACCAAACAATTCGATTAAAAAATGGGCAGGAGAATTGAACAGACATTTTTCCAGGAAATGCAGATGCCCAACAGGAACATGAAAAGATGTTCAGCATCACTAATTATCAGGGAAATGCAAGTCAAAACCACAATGAGATATCACGTCACATGTGTCACAATGGCTATCATCAAAAAGAACACAAACAACAAAATGGTGAAGATGTGGAGAAAAGGGAGCCTGCCTACACTGTCAGTGGGATTGTAAATTGGTACAGCTACTATGGAAAACTGTATGGAGGTTTTCAAAAAACTAAAAGTAGAGCTACTATATGACCCATCAATTCCACACCTGGGTATTCATTTTAAAAAAAAACACCTAATAATCCAAAAGATACGTGCACCCCCATGTTCATAGCAACATTATTTACAGTTGCCAAGACACAGAAGCAACCTAAATGTTTGTCAACAGATGAATGGATAAAGAAGATATATATATACCACTTAAGCACTTCAATTTAAAGGCACAGCTTGTCAAAAACAAATGGGATTTAAAACAATCAAAACACAAGTAAAGTACTTGCTGCTTATAAGAATCTAACTGAAACATAAAGACAAAAAGAGGTTAAAAGTAAAAGAATGGAAAAAAATAACCATGCTAACACTAGTCAAAAGAAAGTATTTATCTCAATAGATGCAGAGAATGCCTTTGACAAAATTCAACATCCATTTATGATAAAAACCCTCCAGAAAGCAGGAATAGAAGGAACATACCTCAACATAATAAAAGCTATATATGACAAACCCACAGCAAACATTATCCTCAATGGTGAAAAATTGAAACCATTTCCCCTGAAGTCAGGAACAAGACAAGGGTTCCCACTCTCACTACTACTACTCAACATAGATTTGGAAGTTTTGGCCACAGCGATAAGAGCAGAAAAAGAAATAAAACAAATCCAGATTAGAAAAGAAGAAGTAAAACTCTCACTGTTTGCAGATGACATGATCCTCTACATAGAAAACCCTAAAGACTCCACCAGAAAATTACTAGAGATAATTAATAATATAGTAAAGTTGCAGGATATAAAATCAACACACAGAAATCCCTTGCATTCCTATACACTAACAATGAGAAAACAAAAAGAGAAGTTAAGGAAACAATTCCAGTCACCATTGCAACGAAAAGAATAAAATACTTTAGGAATATATCTACCTAAAGAAAAAAAAGACCTATATATAGAAAACTATAAAACACTGGTGAAAGAAATCAAAAAGGACACAAATAGATGGAGAGATATACTGTGTTCATGGATTGGAAGAATCAATATAGTGAAAATAAGTATACTATTCAAAGCAATCCCTATCAAGCTGCTGCTGCTGCTGCTGCTGCTACCTCACTTCAGTTGTGTCCGACTCTGTGCGACCCCAGAGACAGCAGCCCACCAGGCTCCCCTGTCCCTGGGATTCTCCAGGCAAGAACACTGGAGTGGTTGCCATTTCGTTCTCCAATGCATGAAAGTGAAAAGTGAAAGTGAAGTCGCTCTGTCGTGTCCAACTCTTAGAGACCCCATGGACTTCAGCCTACCAGGTTCCTGCGTCCATGGGATTTTTCAGGCGAGAATACTAGAGTGGGTTGCCATTGCCTTCTCTGCCCTATCAAGCTACCAACGGTATTTTTCACAGAACTAGATCAAATAATTTCACAATTTGTATGGAAATACAAAAAACCTCGAATAGCCAAAGCAATCTTGAGAAAAAAGAATGGAACTGGAGGAATCAACCTGCCTGACTTCAGGCTCTATTACAAAGCCACAGTCATCAAGACAGTATGATACCAGCACAAAGACAGAAATATAGATCAATGGAACAAAATAGAAAGCCCAGAGATAAATCCATGGACCTATGGACACCTTATCTTCGACAAAGGAGGCAAGAATATACAACGGAGAAAAGACAATCTCTTTAACAAGTGGTGCTGGGAAAACTGGTCAACCACTTGTAAAAGAATGAAACTAGAACACTTTCTAACACCATACACAAAAATAAACTCAAAATGGATTAAAGATCTAAATTTAAGACCAGAAACTATAAAACTCCTAGAGGAAGACATAGGCAAAACACTCTCTGACATAAATCACAGTAGGATCTTCTATGACCCACCTCCCAGAATATTGGAAATAAAAGCAAAAATAAACAAACGGGATCTTATTAAAATTAAAAGCTTTTGTACAAGGAAGGAAACTATAAGCAAGGTGAAAAGACAGTCTTCAGAATGGGAGAAAATAATAACAAATGAAGCAACTGACAAAAAATTAATCTCAAAAATATACAAGCAACTCCTGTAGCTCAATTCCAGAAAAATAAATGACCCAATCAAAAAATAGGCCAAAGAACTAAACAGACATTTCTCCAAAGAAGACATACAGAAGGCTAACAAACACAAGAAAAGATGCTCAACATCACTCATTATTAGAGAAATGCAAATCAAAACCACAATGAGGTACCATTTCACGCCAGTCAGAATGGCTGCGATCCAAAAGTCTACAAGCAATAAATGCTGGAGAGGGTGTGGAGAAAAAGGAACCCTCCTACACTGTTGGTGGGAATGCAAACTAGTACAGCCACTATGGAGAACAGTGTAGAGATTCCTTATAAAACTGGAAATAGAACTGCCTTATGACCCAGCAATCCCACTGCTGGGCATACACACTGAGGAAACCAGAATTGAAAGAGACACGTGTACCCCAACATTCATCACGGCACTGTTTATGATAGCCAGGACACAGAAGCAACCTAGATGTCCATCAGCAGACAAATGGATAAGAAAGCTGTGATACATATACACAATGGAGTATTACTCAGCCATGAAAAGAATACATTTGAATCAGTTCTAATGAGATGGATGAAACTGGAGCCTATTATACAGAGTGAAGTAAGCCAGAAAGAAAAACATCAATACAGTATACTAACACATATATATGGAATTTAGAATGATGGTAACAATAACCCTGTATGCAAGACAGCAAAAGAGACACAGATGTATAGAACAGTCTTTTGGACTCTGTGGGAGAAGGCAAGGGTGGGATGGTTTGAGAGAATAGCATTGAAACATGTATATTATCATATGTGAAACAGATCTCCAGCCGAGATTTGATGCATGATACAGGGCACTCAGGGCTGGTGCACTGGGATGACCCAAAGGGATGGGATGGGGAGGGAGGTGGGAGGGGGATTCAGGATGGGGAGCATATGTACACCTGTGGCAGATCCATGTCAATGTATGGCAAAACCAATACAAGTAATTAGCCTCCAAAAAATCAATAAGCAAATAAATTTTTTAAAAAAATCAGGTAGAGTCAATTTCAGAGCAAAAATATCACCAAGGACCCAGAGGGTCAATGATAAAGGTATCTTATAATGATGAACAGATCAATTCATCAAAGGAACATACAATACTAATATTTATGTTTCTAAAATATAAAGTAAAAATTTAAAAAACTGCAAGGAGAAACAGAGGAAGTCCACAATTATGGTAGATGTCACCACCCATCTATCCACAATGGAGAAAACAAGTACACAGAGAATCAGAGTTAATATAGAAGATTTGAACAACCCTATCAATGTAACTGAACCAATTTACCTCAAAGAACACTCTACCCAACAACAGCAGAATGCATTCATTTTTGAAGGGCATGTGGAATGTTTGTCAAGATAGGCCATGTTCCAGACCGTAAAACCGTTCTCAGTAGTTTATAAAGGGATGATGTCATCTAAAGTATGCTCTTTAGAATGGGATTAAATCAGAAATAAATAATAAAAATCCCTAGGAAGTCCTCAAATATTTGGGAATTAGAGGGAAGCCTGGGGTGCTGCAGTCCATGGGGTCACAAAGAGTCAGACATGACTGAGTGACTGAACTGAAATGAACTGAAGAGACTTCCAAATAGGCTATGGATCTCAGGGAAAAAAACACCAAGTAAGAAAGGATTTTGCATTGCATGAAAATGAAAACACAGCCTATCAAAAATGTTCAAGATGCAGCTAAAGCTATATTTAAAAGGATATTTAAAACACCTATAATAGAAAAGAAAGAAATTTTCAAATCAAAGACTACCTTAAGAAATGAAAATAAGAGGAGCCAACGAAACCTGAAGTAATCAGAAGAAAGGAAATAATGAAGGTCAAAGCAGAAATTTATGTAATAGAAAAACAAAAGGGAAATATTAATAAAACAAAAACTAGCTTTTTTGAGAACAATAAAGCTGATAAACCTCTAGTTAAATGGCTTCACTATCACTTTCACTAAACATTTCTTCCAGGTTTTTATTAGTCAAATGACTATCACTTTCACTAAACATTTCTTCCAGGTTTTTACTAGTCAAATGAATTGTGGTATGCCCATACAATGGAGCACTGGTTGGCTTTTTTAAAAATGAAAATATGACAAAATATGGATGAGTCTCTAAATAACTATCCTGAGTAAAAGATGACAGACAATAAAGAGAAGAGGCTGTGGTATTTACTTCTATAAAATTTGAGAAAGTGCATGGAGAAGGAAATGGCAACCCACTCCAGTGTGCTTGCCTGGGAAATCCCATGGACAGAGGAGCCTGGCGGGCTCCAGTCCATGGGGTCACAAAGAGTCGGACCTGAGTTAGCATCTAAATGACAACAATGAGGCAAGTGAGGGTGCCATAGGGCCGAGACCACAGAAGATACCAGATATGTGATGAGTGACCAGGCTCCTCCCTCCGGGGCTGACGCTGTGCTCTCACTGAAGAGCTCTTTCTTTAACTGCCACAAATTCCAGATATTCAGGCTCCATGGGTCAGTAAAATGTTCCCTTCCCTCCTCACCAAAATAGTAAACCTAACGATTTTGGAAGGTTGGACCCCCCCAAAAGACATTAATAAGGCAATTTGCCATCAATTATCAAAAAAAAATTGAGAAAATGCAAATAATCTACAATGGCAAAAGCAGATCAGTAGTTGCTAGCGGGTAGGGATGGGAAGGGTCAGAAGGGAGGTAGTACGAAGGAGTTCAATAAATCTTTTGGAAATAATTCTACCTCTGGTGCAGCTTCCCAGGTGGCACTAGTGGTAAAGAACCCACCTGCCGATGCAGGAGATGCAAGAGATGCAGTTTCAGTCCCTGGGTCGGGAAGATCCCCTGGAGGAGGAAATGGCAACCCACTCCAGTGTTCTTGCCTGGAATTCTTGTCCAGTATTTTCCCATGGACAGAGGAGCCCGACAGGCTACAGTCCACGGGGTCTCAAAGCACAGGACATGACCGAGCAACTAAGCACACACACACACACACCGTCTCTGCTGTATATTCTCATTTTGTTTTTTACAACCCTTGACAAAAGCAAAAACCATTCTTAGCTGGTGGGCCATACAAGGGCAAGCTGGGGTGGGCTGTCATCTGCTAGTCCTTGATCCAAACCACTAGCAAGGGACATGTTTCTCCATACGCAATAACACGAACGCATTGCCTGAACCTAACTTTGCATGAGAGAACCCATTCATAAAAGTGTATATACTTATGATTTGAGACAAAACTGCTGCTGATAAACGTCTTGATGATGGTTACCTTTAGGGGTAATACTAATGATGAAAGCAGACATTTTTGTATAGACACTTTTAAATAGTGCTTCTGAGGGGCCAGTAATAATATTGTTTCTTGATCTGGGTCGTGGCTACACATGATTCATTTGCAGAAACTTCCTTGAATTACTTACTTATGATCTGTATCATTTTCCATATGTATGTTGTACTTCCAAAACAATTTTATGAAAATATTACAGGGACTTCCCTGGTGGTCTGCTGGTTAAGAATCCACCTTCCAATGCAGGGGATGCAGGTTCAATCCCTGGTCAGGGAAGTAAGATCCCACATACCATGGGGGCACCTAAGCCCAAGCACCGCAACTAGAAAAGCCCACATGCTTCAACAAAGACCAATGCAGCCAAAATTAATATTTTTAAGTTAAAAAATACTACAAAATCATAGAAGTCCATTTTTTTTGCCCCGCAAAACTTATTTTCTTCTCATTGCCATTTTGCATCAGTTTCTTTTTAGCTGTCTTAATTAGTAAGAAGCATAGCCCACCCAAGTTTCCACTTCATCTAAAAAGCTTGCCGATGGCCCAGAAGACTGTTTTGTGACTCAGGGTCACTGTAAATGCTACTAAATAAGAGTACTCCAAACATTGACTTTCCATATCATGAGTGAGGTGGGAGGGAGAGAGAGAAAATGAGATAGAGTCAGAGAGAAACAGCATAGCCCCTCGAGGGAAGTCACCCCAAGAACAGAAGTACAATAGTTTCGTCATCTGGCCTGTGGTCATTCTCCCTGATCATAACACATTTCAGTAGAGGAGAATTAAGAACACAGTTTAGCCCAAATCAAAAAGCCTCACTGAACATGTTTTTCTCATTTGTGCTTTATCCTAAACATTTGTAAAGATTTAGCAGTACACCCCTGCAAGCCTTTTTAATCCACATTCCAGTACGAGAGTTTTCACAAAAGCTTCTCAAAGACCTTTTTATTTCCAAGCTTCAACAGACCCAAGTTACTTCATTCTCTCAGGTGGCTTGGGGAAGCCTTGAGACCATGACCCGCAAACAGGACAGATAAGAAGATGACTAATGCAAGTAGGGAGTCCTCATACCTGCCCCAGTGTCACCAGGATGGGGCTAGGAGGGCAAGCCCCAGGGTCCAGACATAAGCAGAAACACAAGGATGGTCAGAGTGGTCTTCCACTGCTGGGAGGTGCTGCTGTGTCTCAGGTCTGGGTTGAAAAAATAATATGTACTGACCTGGCTTTCAATTTGTAATTGAGCCGATATGCAGTAAAGTTGGGTTTCTTAAAGGGAAAATGAGGCTTTAAGAGAAGAAAGGAAATGGCTGTGGGGTATTAAATGGAAGCACAGCATCTGGGAGCTTGTGACCCCAAGAAGGGCAGGAAAGTGTTTCAAACTGTGAGCGCAGACAGAAGTGTCAGCATCAGAAGAGTATGGGTAGGTACGGATAGGAAGAAAATAAAAATATTGGTTGAAAATGGAGAAAGAGAAACAGAGTAAAACAGAGGCATGAAAGTGTGGAAAGAAGGTGAAAGGATGACCAGGAAATGTGCCAGGGCTGGTACCTCTTGATGCCTGCCAATCAACAAGAGGTGAGGGCAAGTCAGATGCTGATGACCCTTCAAGCTAGCATTCCAAGGAAAGAATCAGCCCTCTTGGACCAAATGACCCCGAGCCTGCCCTACCCTTTACTACACTATGCCTGTCCATGGAAGAATTTGGGAATTAAGGGAAGAGCAAAGAATACCAGCATGTGATTATAAATGATGCGGGCTCAGATGGCTGCTTTTGATAGTTCTAAGGAGTCTGTGTGGGAAAAGACAAAACCGAAAGAAAACCCACAGCACTCAAAGGTCAGAAGATCTTTATGGACAGCACTGAAAGTGTTCCTTATTCTTACAGCTGTAGGGCAGGCATAGATGTGGAACAAGCTTAGAATCTGGTTATAGCATCCGTAGCATTGCTGCATCAGTTAAGCACCCAATCGCCCCAGGTCTTGATCCTCAGATTTCTCCTATCACTGTACTTTTGTTGTCATCGTTCTGTCACTAAGTCATGTCTGACTCTTTGCAACCTCATGGACTGCAGTGCACCAGGCCTTTCTGTCCTTCACTGTCTCTCAGAGTTTGCTCAAACTCATGTCCACTGAGTCGGTGATGCCATCCACCCATCTCATCCTCTGTCACCCCCTTCTCCTCCTGCCCTCAATCTTTCTGAGCATCAGAGTCTTTTCCAATGAGTCAGTTCTTCATATGTGGTGGCCACACATTGCTATACTAGTAGAGAACAAGATGTGCCCGGAGAAGTAGGATGGAGACATCTGGGCAGACAGGAAGAGGCTGAGAGTTTTGAACTAGCCAAATTCCCCTTAATCTTTTAGTAGTGGAAAGAAGACCTTCCATCCTCCCAAAAACCTTTCCCTGAAGCTTTTCAATAACTGTGGCTGGTCAACTGTATCACAAGACCCTCAGCCACCAGCCCTCATCACCTCTAGATGCTAAAGAGAGCTCCATCCCCGTGTACCCCTGATACATTTACAAGACCTGCTCTGGAAGGTAATAACCTGTCCGGCTAAGAGAGAATGACAACAGCTAAGAGAGATTCAGAGCTTTGCTCTAAATTGTTTGCTGAGTATTGTTGGCAGTTACTCCACACAGAAAGCATGTGTGGAAGTGAATTCTGAGGATGTAAAGCTGAGGAGGAAGAAATACATAATCAGGTCAAATCAATCAATATAATATACTTACTCAGGATTTTGGATTTAAAGTGCTGACTTTGGCACCTGAAAGTGACAGTAATTATTTGCTGGGATTCATTGAAGCCTGGACTCAAATCCTGGTCTATAGTCAATGAGGTTGAACTCTCCTGGAAATGCTTTGCAAAATCTGGTGAGTTTATTAAAACAGTTTCCTGGGTAGCACCTCCAGAGATTTTGATTAACTAAGTCTGGGTTAGAATCTGAAAATCTGCATTTCTAAGAAGTTCCTAGGTGATACCTATGCTCTAGGCAGATTGGGGTAGCATTCAAACGATACCTGAAGAGGCGAGTGTCTGAAGACGAAGGATGATGGGAGTGATGGGATGGATCTGATAAGTACAACCTGTTCAGATGTCCCCCGACTTTGAGCCATGGGAGGACCATCCTTTCCCCCAGGCTGTAAGAGGTGAATCAGTGGAAAGGGCCTGGGATCCTTGAAAAGCTCTGAGGCGGCTGTCTTCTGAAGGCTGGGGATATTGGTGTGGCCATTTGTTGGATTTTCTTTTTTATTTCACTAACTCAGCTGCATTGTTTCACTTCTTTTAAAAATAATTATTTTGGCTGTGTCAGGTCTTAGTTGCAGCGTACAGGATCTTTTGTTGCTTGTGTGGGCTTCACAGCTGCGGTGCACAGGCTCAGCTCTTGCGATATGTGGGCTTAGGTGCCCTGCAGCATGTGGGACCTTAGTTCCCCGACCAGGAATCGAACTCACATCCCCTACGTTGGAAAGCAGATTCTTAATCACTGGACTATCAAGGAGGTCCCCGTTTATTGGATTTTCTGATCTCAATGGGAACTTGACTTTGTTGGCCTGGAAAGACCAGGGTAGCTCACAAGTCCGAGAAGCCTGGCTGTCCACGCTGGCTGCTGGCAAGAAGACTGGCTGGGGCTGCTGACCAGAGTGCCTGCACATGGGCTCTCTGTGAGACCTGAGCTTTTGACAGCCTGATGCTTGTCTTCCAAGGAGGAGGGAGGGAAGAAACAAATGCCCCCAGCCCTTTCAGCGCCCAGGCCCAGGACACACAGTAGCACTGCTACCATGTTATTTTCTTGGTCCATCGATCTAGTTTCAAGGAGAGAAGAAATGAACTCTACCGCTTGATGGGAGAGAGTGGCAGACTTTGCTGCCACGCGTAATCCACTACAGACACCAAGAGACAACACACTCTGAACTGGCCTCTGTGAACAAGGCATCATCTGATGTATCAGATCATAAGAAGGGACATTCGTAATAACGTTCCCTTGTCAAGTGCAAAACGGTAAATATAAAACTGAGTCAGAGCGGGTCTGGAGGGCACAAATTCACTGCCCGAGCCAATGGATCATATTCATATGCTTCCTGCGCCTATTTCCCTCTTCTCCCTTGACCCATGGCTTCCTGAGGCTTCCTGAGGATCAGTAAAATGGGGATGCTAGGAAAGCAAGAAGTAGATGGGGGTACCCTACAGTCCTTTTTGAAGTGGCCCAGAAATGCAGTGGTGGAGTAAATCCTCCCAGGGGCAAAACTTCAGATAACACATCTGGTTGACCACTTCGTGTGGAGACAGACATGGCCTGAAAAGTGATTCTACACTTATTTAAGTGAAGTGGTATTGATTTGGCCAGTAGGTGAAAGATGTTGAAAAACACAGGATTGAAAAGTTAGTGACAAGGAGGTCTGGGGAAGAGCTGAAGACTCTCTCAGAAGACATCTGTGCCCCGGTGGGCACCTGCCAGAGGGGGCAATGCAATTTCAGTTATTTGTTGAATAAATTATCTGACCAGCATGTACATATAAGTTTTGATATTTGAAATAATATTTTATATAATTACTATTCATAATGTGATCGTGAAGAAAACCATACATAATTACCTTTTAGAAGTGTTTTTTTTTCCTTCCTAAAGACCCACCTTTAAATCTGTGTGGAGATGGTAGAAATATTCTGCCACGCTCTCTGGGATGAGCTGGAGACCACAGTTCACTATGAATTACGTGTATGTATATGCACGTGTGTATGTGTGTGTGTGTGTATTGTGTAGGTATGTATGTGCGTGATATGTGCGCATTTGTGTATGTCTATGTATGTGTTTGTTTGTGCATGCACGCACACCTGATGTGTATGTGCATGCGTNTGTGCATGCATGCACACCTGATGTGTATGTGCATGCGTGTATGTGCATTCATGTATATGTGTCTGTATGCAAGTGTGTATATACCCATGTGTATTTATGTGTATGTCCGTGTGTAGTTATCTGTGTATATGGGTGTGAGGTAAATGTGTATATGGTGTATGTGTGTATTTGCATGCATATGTTTGTATGCATATACATGGTGTGTGTACATCCATGTTTACACACATGTATATGTGCATATATGCGTGTGTATATGGGAATACGTGTAGTGTATACAGCTGTGTATGTTTGTGTGTATATACATGTGTATGTGGGAGGTGTTTGCTATGGGGGGTGTGTGTGTGTTAGAGCGGCAGCTAGACTCCTAGAGCAGAGACAGAAGCCTGCAGGTCTAAAATGTTTTAACTACACATTGAGGAGAGAGCTTGGGCCAAGGGGCTCTTAGGAAGCTAACTGACGTCCTTCTCTGAGCAGTAGAAAGCAGAAGCAGCCAGAGGAAATGGAAATGTTCCAGACCAGTGCAGGGTGAAGAAGAAGAAAAATCACACCTGAGGCCTGCTCAAAGAATACGATGTTTAGCGACTCAGGAATTACAACAGTTAAGTGATGACATGAAGGCTTAATGTACACTTAGGAGTTATATTCAACCCTTGGCAGTAATTCAGGGCTCATGAAAAGAGAGATAATAATAATAATGAGGATGACAACTGAGACTATTAAGCACTTAGTGGGTACTAGAACTGTTCTAAGCCTCTTGCGTATTAAAAGAGTTCTGCAACCAATTCCACCATGGTGGGGTGTGTATGTGACGGGGCTTCCCCCTACTACGACCAAGCAAGCAACTGTCCGACTTAACCCTGACATAGTTTACCTAGAGATGGCCTCAGGTCCCACAGCCTAGGCCCCAGGCCCACAAGACCACCCCGACTACTTCAGGGGCCAATCCCCGGCACTGGCCATCATTGTGCTTCTGACCAACTGGCTATAAGTCAGAGGTTGGTGTTGGCTAATTTGCTAGAGCAGCTCACAGCACTCAGAGAGCCATTTTATGTACTACATCACTGCTTTTGGGGCTTTCCTTGTGGCTCAGCTGGTAAAGAATCCGCCTGCAATGCAAGAGACCTAGGTTCGGTCCCTGAGTTGGGAAGATCCCCTGGAGAAGGGAAAGGCTACCCAGTCCAGTATTCTGGCCTGAAGAATTCCATGGACTATATAGCCCATGGGGTCACAAAGAGTCAGACATGACTGAGCAACTTTCACTCTCACTGTTTATAAAGGATGTGACTCAGGAACAGCCATATGAAAAAGATGCATTGAACAAGGGATGGGGAAGGGGTACAGAGCCCCCATCCCCTCTCTGGGTCCATTTTCCCCACATCTCCACATACCCACCAACCCAGAACCTCTCAGAACCCATCCTTGTGGTTTTTATGGAGGCTTCATTACACAGGCAGGATTGATTTAACTCACTGGCCATTGGTGACTACACCAAACCTCCACCCTTTCTCCCCTCCCCAGAGGTCAGGGGGTGGGACTGAAAGTTCCAACCCTCCAATCACAGGGCTGGCTCCCCTGTAACCAATTCCATCCTTAGGTTCAGTCCAACTTGCACCGCATTAACATAACAAAAGACACCTTTATTGCACACATCACAAAAAAAATCCCAAAGGTTTTAGGATCTCTGTCAGGAAAGCACAACAACCAAATATGTATTTCTTATAAATCACAATGTCACACATGTGTTAGCTCTTTGAAATCACTGAGATATGGTCTATCATCTCCACTTTATAGACAAAGTCATCAAGGGACAGAGGGAAGGGGTGACAACTTGCCCAAGTTCATACAGCCTGGAGGTAGTGGCGCCAGGATTCAAGTCCCAGTAGCCTGACTCAGAGAAGGCAATGGCACCCCACTCCAGTACTCTTGCCTGGAAAATCCCATGGACATAGGAGCCTGGTGGGCTACAGTCCATGGGGTCGCAAAGAGTTGGACACAACTGAGCGATTTCACTTTCACTTTTCACTTTCATGCATTGGAGAAGGAAATGGCAACCCACTCCAGTGTTCTTGCCTGGAGAATCCCAGGCATGGGAGTGCCTGGTGGGCTGCCATCTATGGGGTCTCACAGAGTTGGACACGACTGAAGCCACTTAGTAGCAGCAGCAGCCTGACTCCAGAGTAACTGGGGTCCACAGCTAAGCAGGTTCACAGGTGGTTTTCTTAATATTTTTATGTCTGTAGATAAAGACAGGGGAATGAATCACCCATTAGATTTTTGCTATCCAGTTCTGAAAAATGTAATAGTTTCTCTTATACTATCCTAAACTAGCTACTCTGATATTAACTAGAAGTAGGGTGACCAGCCACCCCAGTTTGACCAGGAGCTAGCCAGGATGGTTGGTCATCCTAAAAAGCATGCTATTTAAAAGAAATATATTTATTTCTGTGGACTTCCGCCAATTTATTTTAATAAAGTCACCAGGATAACTTTCACATGTTGTCTCTGGCATCCATGAATAACTATTGATAACTTATTAATAGGTAGGTAGGCCTTCACGTGGTTTTCACTGAGTAGTGACTTTCTTCCCAGCATCCTGAGATGGTCTTGCTTTGTTGTTGAGTGGAGGGGAGGGGGCAGAAGGATCCCCAGCCCACTGAGCGGGAATCAGGCACCACTAGGTAGAGGGAGAGCTCCCCTATAGGAGGGACAGGACTCCAGGGATGGTGGCAATCTCCCAGGAGGTCCAGTCTCTCTGATCTGCAGGGTCAGCCTCCCAGCGCAGACCTGGGAGAGCACAGATCAGTCAAGATGCCCACGCCTACCACTTGCACCCATAAGACGGGGCACACTGGGCCACCTGTTCATTCTACAAAAGGTCTGAAACTCAGTGTTGGGTGCACGGCTGGCCAGTGCCTTTGATGTCTTTGTAGTAACTGGTTGATTGTCAGTGTTTCTGCCACCTCTTCACCTTGCGGCCTCAAAGGGTCAGAGGCAGAGGTTCCCCTGCCATCCGCTGGAATCTTTTCCTTGAGCAACTGGGAAAACACATTTACCTCATTCTCTCTGGTGAGATCTGACTGCCTCAGCTCAATGCACTGTCTCATTTTCTGTAAGTTCAATATCCTAGTGGGGAGAAAAACCCCCGCCTGCCCTGCTCCGTTTTATCAGACCAGTCAAAGTAATGTGACAAGTGCTGGAGGGCCTTCATTTCCCGAGCCTCCCTTCGTACCCGCTAATGATCTGCCCTATCTGGGCTGAGGCGTGTAGACTGGCAAAAATAAATCCTAATGGGTGATCATTTCAAATGGCATCAACAAAGTCACTCAGGCAGAAAGGGGTTTGGTTGCATGGTTAGTCTGTGACCAAGATGCTTTTGAACTCAATTTTTGCTTAAAAGCGAGTGATAAACAATCTATAGATGAATAACATGGAATCTGGGATCATTTGTGTAAAATTTCATTTGTATCAAAAGAAACCTGCGTACAGAACCAAAACTCTGGTCATTGTGGCTGACAACATCCTCCTGAGTGGTGATCACTAAAATGGAACTCTGCATAATTTCCTGACATTTGCACTTCTCTTCTGCATGAGAAATCAGTTCTGAAATCCAAACAGCTTCTCAGGGAAAAAATATTTGAAATATGAAAGGAGATTTCATTTTCTCCCGATCTCTAGAGATAAAGTGGCACCACTTCAAGAGGGATACAGTTCAATCATTTAAACATCCAGTCTTAATCTAGCATCATGCTGTAATCGTACAGTTCTTCCTGAGGGTAAACAAAAGCCTGCTTTAAGGCCCTAGCTTATAATTATTTTACCATTAGAAACATAACCGTATTTCAAAAACCTGGTGTTTACTGTTCTGATCTATTTGCTTCACTCCCAATGATCAACTGGTTCCCAGCTAGAGAGATGAGCCTGGAAGGAAATGAAGGTCTTTCTAAGAACTAATAAAAGACCATCTCTTCCCCAAGTGTTGTTTACGTTTGTCACACTCTAAGAAGTGGGAAGGAGATTATCACACAAGAATACATCTTGTAGGGAGAAATAAAGCTGGGCCTGTCAATTCTGTGTCCTATCCCAGAAATTGAGCAATGCAGTTCCAAGACGCTCAGTGATGTTCTTTTATTTTGCTTTGGAGCGAGAGGGAGAAAGTGAGCAGCTTGGTCCTGGGAAGCCAGCAGTATTGTGCTGGGCCCTGGCATGGCACTGAGGACAATTGCTTGCTGCTGCTGCTGCTGCTAAGTTGCTTCAGTCATGTCCAACTCTGTGCGACCCCAGAGATGGCAGCCCACCAGACTCCCCTGTCCCTGAGATTCTCCAGACAAGAACATTGGAGTGGGTTGCCATTGCTTAAGAGCCCACAATTAACTTATCATTAAACATACAATGAAATATGGTATCACTTATATGTGGAATCTTAAAAAAAGGTACAAATGAACTTATCTACAAAAGAGAAACAGAGTTACAGATGTAGAAAACAAACTTATGGCTTCCAGGGGTAAGATGGCAGGGATAGAGAAACTGGGAGATTGGGACTGACATATACATATTCCTATATATAAAATAGAACTAATAAGGACCTATTGTATAGCACAGGGAACTCTATTCAATACTCTGTAATGGCCTATATGGGAAAAGAATCTGAAAACCGTGAATATACGTATATGAACAACTTATTCACTTTGCCGTACACCTGAAACTCATACAACATTGTAAATCAACTATACCTCCGACGAAAAATTTTTTAAATACAATGAAAAAAGAGTCCTGACATTGCCTGGCCAATTCTCCAGTCTCAAAAAGGAGATGGTTTTCTTTCTGTTGCTTCGCTTAAGGACCCAAGAGATTATGCAAGAATCCCCGATGACCCCAGTGTATTTAAGGAGTCCAGGTTTATGGAGTGTAAAAAGGATACAGTCTAGTGCGTTAATTTCTGGGCTTATTTATTCCCTGCTCACTCCTTTTTCACGGACCCTTTATAGCTCTGCTCTGAGTGACATGAGGATGCTATGGAGCCCAGGGGTGGAAGTGAATAGACTGGACCTTCTGTGTCTCCGTCTTCCTTCAGTTTCTCAAACAAGCCCCGCCTCCCCAGCTAGCCTCCATGCATTCTGTCTGCCCAGAGCCTTGTGCCCAGACCTGGCTTCCTCCAACCACAGCCTCCTAGCTCCAGGCTACTTCCCATAACAGCTCCACTCTGCCCTGACTTGTGTGCCTTGCCAGCTGGACTCTCTTCCCCCATCAAGTTTTCACTGTGATGTTCATTCCACCTACAATATTCCACCAAGAATATTGCCTTATTGGCTAACATGTTAGGGAAGCACAAACTTAGCACCATTTTCAACCCCAATACGAGGCAGCAGTGGTACCAACATACCCTCTGGCTCTCCCTCCTGACTCTGGGCAAAATATCAATCAGTGTTGATTACTGTATGCTGATGCTCAAATCTTTCTCAGCACAGCCCTCTGAACAGCTATAAGCTACTGCTGTGGGTTAGCAAGCAAGATCTCTCAGCGAACAAATATTTGTTGAAGCCTGTCGTAGCCCACGTACCTCTCCCAGGCCCTGGGGACACAGTAGAAAACATGGCAAATGACATGCCCTCATAGAAGCCAGATAAATAGATACATACTTTAACATCAGACAGGGAAAATAAGGTATTGAAGGAAAAGTAAAGCAGAGAAGGAGACGGAGTTTCCTGGGCTGGGGTGGGGAAGGGGGTTATTCTGCTAACGGTGGTCGACTCTGATTATAAGAAGAAGACATTTGAGTGGAAGGGAGGGAGTTGAGCCTGCAAATTCATGTGGGGAAAAGTCTTCCAGGTGAAGGGAATAGCAAGTGCAAAAGCCCTGGGGTGGGAGCTCCACTCACCATCCCATACTTAGCTCTTTATTTGATTCAGTGTAGGCTTGTTTTGTTTATTCGGATAAGCAAAACAAGATCTGAGCAGCCTAAAACAACAATGATGTGATTCTTGCCATGTTAGTTGGGCAGCACGTCTCCAGAGGGAAACCCAGGAAGAAAGGACCTTCCATTAAGGCACGGTCCCTTCAACCCAAGGCCTGGGAGGGCAACCTGGAAGGGCAGAGCATGTAGAGGATCCCACTGGGATGCTCCAGGAGCCAGGCCTGAGGGCACGCACCTAATTTCTGGCCATGTTTCCAGGATCAGCCACCCAGCCCTACTTATTTGCCAGGGACACTGGGAAATGCAGCCTAGGAGGGGGAAAAGGGACCCATATGGGGTGGGTATTGGGGTGGGAAGGGGTGTACAAGCACCGTCTCTGCTCCATCAAAATGCTGCCTCATTTTGATTGTATTTCCACGGATGCAGAGAAGTAATGAGAGACCTCAGAGGTTTCACTGAAGTATCTCATTTCACAGATGAGGCAAGAGAAGCAAAGTGACTTGCCTGGTGGAGTCTAAACTAAGAACCCTGCTCTCCAGATTCCTTCCATTCTTCCTTCTTCCCTCCCTCTTTCCTTTCCTTCTTCTCTTTGCGTTATTTTATTTACTTAGGTATAACTTATATACAATAAAAGTCACCACTTTCTAAATTTGTCATTTGATGAGTTTCAGCTACAATCATATAATCGTAGTCCTTACATACAGAATATTTTCATCACACCAAGAAGTTTCCTCTGGCCCCTTTGCATTCAGTTTCTTCTCCTATCTTCTTGACCTCTCAGAATCACTTTTAAAAGAAGATTCCTGCTCCAGTGCTCACAATTCTACCCAAGCAATATTTTTACTTGACCAAGAAGCTACACATTCACTGAGGTCAACATTAGGCCTCTAATCCCAGCTCCTAGAACAGGACTGGACAGGGAGCAAATCCTAATAACTGATCAGAGGTGAATTTGGTACAACTTTTTCTCTTCAAATGTGCATCTGTCAAACGAGCCTTTTTCATATGGAGGGAGGAGATAAAGGAAAACATATGGCCACATTTCACAAGTCTAGGATGTCTGTGACCACAAGATCTACCGTTGTTTCACATACCAATGAAAAAGGAAAATGCTGTCAATTAATCCTGGCTAAATGCCCTCTTATCATTCAAAGATATTAACTTATACTCATTAACAGAGTTTATACAGGTTTAATAAGATCTAGATTTTCATTGTGGTAAATATACAAAACATAAAAGTTACCATTTGAACCGTTGTTGTTGCTGTTTTACTTTACAATATTGTATTGGTTTTGCCGTACATCAACATGAATCCACCACAGGTGTACATGTGTTCCCCATCCTGAACCCCCCTCCCTCCTCCCTCCCCATACCATCCCTCTGGGTCGTCCAGTGCACCAGCCCCAAGCATCCTGTATCCTGCATTGAACCTGGACTGGCAATTCGTTTCATATGTGATATTATACATGTTTCAATGCCATTCTCCCAAATCATTCCACCCTCTCCCTCTCCCTCTCCCACAGAGTCCAAAAGCCTGGTCTATACATCTGTGTCTCTTTTGCTGTCTCGCATACAGGGTTATCGTTACCATCATTCTAAATTCCATATATATATGTGTTAGTATACTGTATTGGTGTTTTTCTTTCTGGCTTACCTCACTCTGTATAATAGGCTCCAGTTTCATCCACCTCATTAGAACTGATTCAAATGAATTCTTTCTGATGGCTGAGAAATGCTCCATTGTGTATATGTGCCACTGAACCGGTTTTCAGTGTACAGTTTGACAGCACCAAGTGCATTCGTACTGTTGTGCAACCATCACCACCATCCGTCTCCAGAATTCTTCATCTTTCCAACCTGAGCCTCTGCACCCATTAAACAGTAACTCTCCACTTCTCCCCTTACCATGGTCCCTACTATTCAACTATCTGTCTCTATGAGCTTGACCACTCTTGGACCTCATATAAGTGAATTCATATAATGTTTGTCGTTTGATTTATTTCACTTAATGTCATCAAAATTCATCCAAATTGTAGAATGTATCAGAATTTCATAAAGGCTCAAAGCCAAATAATAGTCCATTGTACATACAGACCACATTTTGTTTATCCATTTATCTGTGGAAGGACCTTTTGGTTGCTTCCATCTTTCAGTTATTGTGCATAATGACGCTCTGCGTGGGGCTTCCCAGGAGGCACTAGTGGTAAAGAACCTGCCTGCCAATGCAGGAGATGTAAGAGACACATGTTCAACACCTGGGTCAGGAAAAACCCCTTGGAGGAGGGCACAGCAGCCCACTCCACTATTCTTGCCTGGAGAATCCCATGGACAAGGGAGCCTGGCGGGCTACAGTCCATGGGGCTGCACAGAGTTGGACATGACTGAAGCGACTCAGCACGCACGCACGATGCTCTGAACATGAAAGTATAATTATCTGTTCAAGTCCCTGTCTTCAGTCCTTTGGGATCTGTACCCAGAAGTGGAATTACTGGATCATACGGTGATTCAATGCTTGATTTTTTGAGAAACTTCCATCCTACAGCGGCCACACCATTTTACATTCCCATCAGTCGTGATGAATCTGGATTGCAATTTCTCCACATCCTCATCAACATTTTTTATCTTCTGATTTTCTTTTTATAATAGCCATTCTAATTAGACATAGATTTCTATCACATATCACTCTTGTGCATTCATAAGAAGGAAAACATAAGTGAAATGAACAGTTCCAGATACCCCTAAAGCTTATATTTAGTCTGACCTTCCAGAGTCACCATATGACTCAGAGAGGAAGTTTTCCTGCCCATGTCACACTCTGTGATATAGGACCATCAAGTTCATTGGTGATGCGGCATTTTTTTTAAAAGGCCCTAAAAACAAGCCCTAGTGGGCTTCACAGGTAGCGCTAGGGGTAAAGAACCCGCCTGTCAATGAAGGAGATGTAAGAGACCTGAGTTCGATCCCTGGATTGGAAAGATGCCCTGGAGGAGGGCATGGACACCCACTCCAATATCCTTGCCTAGAGAATCGCATGGACAGAGGAGCCTGGCAGGTTCTCTGGGGTTGAAAAGAGTCAGACACGACTAAAGTGACTTAGCACAAGGACCGCTGGTGCTGGGTCCCTCAGCTCTTGCTGCTTTCTGTAGAGTCAGCCTACTTGTGCCTCTTGCTTTGAGAATGTTGCCCAATAGCCTGGTTTACCACCTCCTCCCCCCACACCACCATATCCTGCGACCACTCTGTACACTGCTGCACTGTGACCTCAGGATTTTCTTCCAGGTCAATGACCTCCACTCTGCAAGTTTTGATATGGGTGTTTCCAATGTCAATGCCTACTTGGGCAATGGCAATAATGTTACAACCTTGACAAAGAATGTAAGATGTCACTGATTACAAGACATATCTTAATTCCAGAAAGGTTAAAATTTAAATTTTTTAAAAAATTATGTGTATGGTAGCCAGAACATGGAAGCAACCTAGATGCCCATTGACAGATGAATGGACAAAGAAGTTGTGATACATATATACAATGAACTATTACTCAACCATAGAAAGAAACAAATTTGAGTCATTTGAACTGAGATGGATGAACCTAAAGCCTGTTATAGAGAGTGGAGTAAGTCAGAAAGAGAAAAACAAATATCATATATTAACACATCTATGTGGAATCTAGAAAAATGGTACTGGTGAACCTATTTTCAGGGCGGGAATAGAGACACAGACGTAGAGAACAGAATTGCAGACACAGCGGGGTAAGGAGAGGGTGGGACCAATTGAGAGAGTAGCATAGAAATATACGCATTATCACGTGTAAAACAGATAGCTAAAGGGAAGTTGCTATGTACATGGGGAGCCCAGCCTGGCACTCTGTGATGGGGTAAGATGGAGGATGGCGGTGGGAGGGAGGTTCGGGAGGGAGGTTCAAGAGGGAGGGGATATATATACATATACTTATGACTGATTCACATTGTTGTACGACAGAAATCAATACAATATTGTAAAGCAACTATCCTCCAATTAAAAATAAAAATTTTAAAACTTACGTGTACTGTTGAATGATGAGATGTATTGATAAAGTGTGATGGATTTTGCACATGGATCACTTGATATGAAGAGTCTTCGGTGATCCAGTTCCCTCCCTGGAAATTACCATTTGACAACTCAGTTAGGTGGGTTGGGATACACAGTTAGGTAGGGCAAGGGATACACAGCACACCCATCCAATGAGACCAGAGCCTGTTTCAACCTGATCCTCAAGGCCCAGCTAATAGTGCTGGCCTCACAGCTAGAGAAGGCTCAGAGGAGCCACACCGGTGGCCTCAGGATGTGTGCGCCTTCTGTTAAGATGCCTGCCGATCCTGTTACTCCAGGAAAGGAAGCGCTTCTGGTCTTTAACTGGAAAAAAAAGACGCCTCTATGGAAGAAAGCCTGAGGGTCTCTTTCTGCCATGAGGGGGCAGAACGGACACTTGTTGGTTTAGTCACTAACTCATCTCTGACTCTTCGTGACCCCACGGACTGTGGCCTGCTTTTCCACTAAAAGGATTTGGTTGCGTTCTCTTGAAAAGTGAAATGAAAGTGAAAGTTGCTCAAGTTGGGTCTGACTCTTTGCGACCCCATGGACTGTCCATGGAATTCTCCAGGCCAGAATACTGGAGAGGGTAGCCTTTCCCTTCTCCAGGGGATCTTCCTGACCCAGGAATCAAACCAGGGTCTCCTGTGATGCAGGTGGATTCTTTACCAACTGAGCTATGAGGGAAGCCCTTCTTTTATGTGTGATATAATTCTGCTAAGTCTTGGCATAACGCTTTTGGGAAAAGTTAACTCTTTAATTCATCCCTGAATGCTGTTCTGGTTTCTTTATGGTTGGCAGGATCATGAAAAAGTGTATACCCCATCTGGAACTTACAGGTCTGAATTTTTTCTGAGAAGTGAGAAGGGAATAGATGGTAATGTAGAAACACCCAAAACAATCATGGAAACGGAGAGAAAGTTCCCAGGAGAGGACAATTTAGAAACTTCATTAGACTAAAAATGAATTTATCTTCATCATTTACTTAAATTTTTATAGTTAGAAAATATAATAAATATAGGTTGGCAGAAGTGCCTCGAAAGCATAAATTTGCAATAAATGTAATTATAAAGTTGCTTAAGTCAATAATAATTAGAATCTAGGTAGCCCCCTAGGACTTCCCTGGTAGCTCAGACAGTAAAGAAACTGACTGTAATATAGAAGACCTGGATTCAATCCCTGGGTCAGGAAGATACCCTCAAGAAGGGAATGACAACCCACTCCAGTATTCTTGCCTGGAGAATCCTATGGACAGAGGAGCCTAGTGGCCTACAGACCATGGGGTCGCAAAGAGTTGCACACGCCTGAGGGACTAACACACGCCCAGCCCCCTAAAAACCCAGCCCTGGGCTCCCCTCCCCATTGCACACTGCTCGCCTTGCTGTGAACATCTCAGCCAGAGACTCTAGGCTCCCGGCAGTGCTGCTTCATGGGTGCCAGCTGTGTGGCTTCACGAAGCCCTACACTCAAACCAGTCCTAGGCTTGGGCTGTAATGCTCTGCTCTCACCATCTTTAAATTCTTAGTAACTCTTGGAACTTGTGGTTTTACAAGTGAAGTCAATGAAGTACGCACATGAGCAGAAGAGATATATGTACCCTTTATATTTTAGTACTTTTCCCCTCCTTTTCGGGGACAAACGATCCTACAAATCCATGGTGTGCTGGTCTCATAAACTATGTAGCTGGTTGTGGATAAAGGAATGCTAAATGCAAAAGGAAGAAAGAGAGAAAGGAAGGGAGGGAGGGAGGTAAGGAAGAAAGGAAGGAAGGAAGAGAAGGAGGGAGGGAGGAGGGAAGAGAGGAAGAAAGAAAGGAAGAAAAATATTAACAGGCAATTTTTGGCAAGAAACCTATAGGTGCTCATATGTGACACAGCTGGAGGCTGACCTCCAGCTGTTCTAGATGTAATAGAAAGGATATAATCACTCAGCAACTGACCTCATTCCCTGAACAGACAGTGAGTGCCAACCATATGAAACGCATTGCAGCAGATTAATGAAACACCATTCCTGCCCTCAGGGGATCTCGAGTTTCCTGGGCAAAATGAAATATACATGTTCCTTCCCAGCTCCAAACATTTATCTTCACCGCAGCCAGAGCGATCCTTCTAAAACATAGATCTGAATATGACACTTCTGTCCTTAAAGCTCTTCATTGACTTCCCAGCACCCTCCGAATAAAGCTCCAACTCCCTGACTTGGTGATTTACCAATAAAATTCATAAAGGGCCAACAGTAGGAAGACAGACTACCTTCCATAACGAGAAGTCTTAGGAAGAGAGGCCTTAGACCTGGTCAATTCATCTGGCTATGATCTCACTGTACAAGTGGGGTCTCTTCATCTGGCTGTTCTGGCCTTTCAACAAACTGATTTGTTCTCTGGAGTTGGTTTATCTTCTGATCCCCAAATGGCAGGTTATATCCACAGGGGTGAGAAAAAGGGAGTGATGTGTTTGATTCTTTGTGACCCTTTTAATGAGCATGGAAAGCTTTGTGGAAAACACTCCTCCCCAACTTTCTCCTTGGCAAGTACTGCATTCTTGTCAAAGCTGCCCTTGTCCCTGAAAAGAGAATGGGATGACCATGATCAGCTTAGACCTTGGTCTGGGGAGGAGTGGTCCTCCTCTCAACCACATCCTGCCTAGCAGCTAAACAACATAGAGATTCCAGGAGCAAAGAAGGATGGCTAGTGGCAAAGCAATCATTAGTGCCCACCACCTCAGGCTTATAGGACCCTCCATCATCTTGTCCTGCCCACCCAGCCTCATCTGTTGCAAAGTCTCTCGCCCATTCTCTTCTTCAGCTGCACTAAATTTCCCCACCTGCCAGGCTCTGTTCTTGTTTTGGGTATCTGCTCATGCCATTCTTTTACCGGGAACCCTTTTTCCACTGAAGCTCCTACTCCCAGACTTCAGCGTGAATACACATATACATACATATACACACACAAACACAATTTACTTGGTGAATTCTGGCTCATTCTTTTGAGCAGTAGTTTATCCAGTATCTAAGCAGGATAAACTGCTTAGAACTGCTTAGGGAAGCAGGCAGTATCTGATCTATTGATACATTTTGTGTTTCCCTTCTTCTTTTTATATTTTTGCATTAGTTCTGGACATTTAAAAATAAAAATCCAGCTTATTGATTTCTCTTGAAAATTGAGAACACTGGCCCCACATGGCTTCAGGACTCCATTCATTTAAACCAACCACTCCAGTTCATTCAGCCTCTACATGGCTAGATTAACTCTTTTTTCTAGCCTGCTTGGCCCTGTAGACATTTGAGGTTGGCAACTGGCTCCCCTGGTGGCTCAGTGGTAAAGAAACTGTCTGCCAATGCAAGAGGCACAAAAGTCACAGGTTCAATTCCTGGGCTGCAGAGATCTCTTGAAGGAGGAAATGGCAGCCCACTCCAGAATTCTTGACTAGGAAATCCCAGGGACAGAGTAGACTGGCGAACCACAGTCCATGGAGTCACAAGAGTTAGACACGACTGAGCGCACACACACACACACACACACACACACAGCCTTGGTTGAGACTTCCCCTGCCTGCCCACTCCCAATCTGGTGTGGGATGTTTACCAGGCCCCTTCCCTGTCCTTGTCAAAGCATATCCACATACTGTTGCACTCAGCCATTTTCTTGTCAGCTCCCTCAATACTCCTTCAGATAGAAGCTTCCTTAAAGGCCATGAGTGTGTCTGTCGTGTTCATGGTTCTGGCTTCATCACCTGGCCCAAGGCCTGGCAAGGAGCAGGTGCTTAATGAAAGTGAAAAGTAAACAATATGATGTTTGTCTCAGGAGAGCATTCAGACGCTATTTGTTTCCCCTGCAATTACATGTTAATTCAAGCAGTATCAACTAACTGCCCATTTTAGGTCTGCTAGTATGCTCGGTGCTAGGAATGGGAGGTAAAGAAGTCATCTCTGAACCTCAATGAGCTCCAGTCTTTAACAGGGAGACTGAGAGATATGTGAAGGTTACACTGGAAATGGTAAATGGTATCAGAGAAGAATGTGGAGGGGCCCTGAAGAGTGTAGTTGACTATCTTCAGTGGTAAAGAAAATTCAGCTGATCAGGGAAGGGAGGAGATGCAGAAATCAGAAAGCAGCAGTCAAGAAACAATAATACAGCCTTGGGACAGGGTCTTGCTTCCCCCTCAAGGAATATACATGACAAAACCTTTGAGTTCTTCTGTAGGTACCCAGGTGGAGGATGCTTAGTTCAGGCTGAGCGCTAGATTCTTGGAGCACTGCCCTGTTACCTCACCATTAACCAATCAGAAGAAACTCTGAACATGGTGGAAGATAATGAATGGCAGAGAAGCCCTAGCAAGGCAGTGGGTGCTGGAGTGGCAGCTGTATCATGGTGGAGAGGCAGCTGCGTGTTTCTGGAGTGAATTTGAGGAGATACCCCGCATCCAAGGGCAAAGGAAAACCCCAACAAGATGGTTCAGTTCAGTTCAGTCACTCAGTCATGTCCGACTCTTTGCAACCCCATGAATTGCAGCATGCTAGGCCTCCCTGTCCATCACCAACTCCTGAAGTTTACTCAAACTCATGTCCATTGAGTCAGTGATGCCATCCAGCCATCTCATCCTCTGTTGTCCCCTTCCCCTCCTGCCTCCAATCCCTCCCAGCATCTGAGTCTTTTCCGATGAGTCAACCTTCACATGAGGTGGCCAAAGTACTGGAGTTTCAGCTTCAGCTTCAGCATCAGTCCTTCCAATGAACACCCAGGTCTCCTTTAGGATGGACTGGTTGGATCTCCAGCAAGGGACTCTCACGAGTCTTCTCCAACACCACAGTTCAAAAGCATCAGTTCTTCGGTGCTCAGCTTTCTCCACAGTCCAACTCTCACCTCCATACATGACCACTGGAAAAACCATAGCCTTGACTAGATGGACCTTTGTTAGCAAGGTAATATCTCTGCTTTTGAATATGCTATCTAGGTTGGTCATAACTTTTCTTCCAAGGAGTAAGCGTCTTTTAATTTCATGGCTGCAGTCACCATCTGCAGTGATTTTGGAGCCCCAAAAAATAAAGTCTGACACAGTTTCCACTGTTTCCCCATCTATTTGCCATGAAGTAATGGGACCAGATGCCATGATCTTCGTTTTCTGAATGTTGAGCTTTAAGCCAACGTTTTCACTCTCCTCTTTCACTTTCATCAAGAGGCTTTTTAGTTCCTCTTCACTTTCTGCCATAAGGGTGGTATCATCTGCATATTTGAGGTTATTGACATTTCTCCCAGCAATCTTAATTCCAGCTTGTGCTTCCTCCAGCCCAGCATTTCTCATGATGTACTCTGCATATAAGTTAAATAAGCAGGGTCACAATATACAGCCTTGATGTACTCCTTTTCCTATTTGGAACCAGTCTGTTGTCCCACGTCCAATTCTAACTATTGCTTCCTGACCTGCATATAGGTTTCTCAAGAGGCAGGTCAGGTAGTCTGGTATTGCCATCTCTTTCAGAATTTTCCACAGTTTATTGTGATCCATACAGTCAAAGGCTTTGGCATAGTCAATAAAGCAGAAATAGATGTTTTTCTGGAACTCTTTTGCTTTTTCCATGATCCAGCAGATGTTGGCAATTTGCTCTCTGGTTCTTCCGCCTTTTCTAAAACCAGCTTGAACATCTGGAAGTTCACGGTTCACATACAAGATGGTAGGAGGGGCAAAATCACATTTTGAATCAAACCCCATAACCACCAGAGATGCTTAGAAGGCTTAAACAAAACTTGTGTGCAGCAGGACCAAGAGACTGAGCCAGAACTGTGTTAGAGTGTCTCCTGCGAAGGTACGGGTCAACAGTGGACTGCCACAGGGCCAGGGGCTCTGGGTGCAGCTGTCCTGGGTATGGCATAAGCCCTCTTGGAGGAAGTCACCATTAACCCCACCATAGGGCCACCAGAACTTACACAGGACTGGGGAAACAGACTCTTGGAAGGCACGAACAAAACCTGTGCACACCAAGACCCAGGAGAAAGGAGCAGTGACCCCACAAGAGACTAACCCAGACTTGTCCGTGAGTGTCCAGAAGTTTCCGGTGGAGGCATGGGTCAGTGGCGGCCTGCTATAGTGTTGGAGGCAATGAGTGCAGCAGTGCATGCACAGGACCTTCCGAAGGAGGTCACCATTATCTTCATTACTTCCACCATAGTTTGGCCTCAGGTCAAATAACAGGGAGGGAACACAGCCAATCAACAGAAAATTAGATTAAAGATTTATTGAGCGTGGCCCCACCCATCAAGACAAGACTCAATTTCACCCTCAGTCTCTCCCATCAGGAAGCTTCCATAGGCCTCTTATCTTTCTCCACCAGAGGGCAGACAGAATGAAAACCACAATCACAGAAAACTAACCAATCTGATCACATGGACCACAGCCTTGTCTAACTCAATGAAACTAGGGGCCATGCCATGTAGGGCCACCCAAGACAGATGGGTCATGGTGCAGAGTTCTGAAAAAATGTGGTCCACTGGAGAAGAGACTGGCAAACCACTTCAGTATCCTTGCCTTGAGAACCCCATGAACAGTATGAAAAGGCAAAAAGATAGGACACTGAAAGATGGACTCCCCAGGTCAGTAGGTCCCCAATATGCTCCTGGAGATCAGTGGAGAAATAACTCCAGAAAGAATAAAAAGACAGAGCCAAAGCAAAAACAATACCCAGTTGTGGATGTGACTGGTGATGGAAGCAAGGTCCGATGCTGTAAAGAGCAATATTGCATAGGAACCTGGAATGTTAGGTCCATGAATCAAGGAAAATTGGAAGTGGTCAAACAGGAGATGGCAAGAGTGAACATCGACATTTTAGGAATCAGCGAACTAAAATGGACTGGAATGAGTGAATTTAATTCAGATGACCATTACATCTACTACTGTGGGCAAGAATCCCTTAGAAGAAATGGAGTAACCATCATAGTTAACAAGAGTCCAAAATGCAGTACTTGGATGCAATCTCAAAAATGACAGAATGATCTCTGTTCATTTCCAAGGCAAAGCATTCAATATCACACTAATACAAGTCTATGCCCCAACCAATAATGCTGAAGAAGCTGAAGTCGAACGGTTCTATGAAGACCTACAATACCTTCTAGAACTAACATCCAAAAAAGATATCCTTTTCATTATAGGGGACTGGAATGCAAAAGTAGGAAGACAAGAAATACCTGGAGTAACACGCAAATTTGGCCTTGGAGTACAGAATGAAGCAGGGCAAAGGTAATAGAGTTTTGCCAAGAGAACACACTGGTCGTAGCAAACACCCTCTTCCAACAACACAAGAGAAGACTCTACACATGGACATCACCAGATGGTCAATACCAAAATCAGATTGATTATATTCTTTGCACCCAAAGATGGAGAAGCTCTATACAGTCAGCAAAAACAAGACAGGGAGTTGACTGTGGCTCAGATCATGAACTCCTTATTGCCAAATACAGACTCAAATTGAAGAAAGTAGGGAAAACCACTAGACCATTCAGGTATGACCTAAATCAAATCTCTCATGATTATACAGTGGAAGTGAGAAATAGATTCAAGGGATTAGATCTGATAGACAGAGTACCTGAAGAACTATGGATGGAGGTTCGTATAGGAGGCAGGGATCAAGACTATCCCCAAGAAAAAGAAATGCAAGGCAAAACGATTGAGGAGGCCTTACAAATAGCTGTGAATAGAAGAGAACTGAAAGGCAAAGGAGAAAAGGAAAGATGTACCCATTTGACTGCAGAGTCCCAAAGAATAGCAAGGAGAGATAACAAAGCCTTCCTCAGTGATCACTGCAAAGAAACTGAGGAAAACAATAGAATGGGAAAGACTAGAGATCTCTTCAAGAAAATTAGAGATACCAAGGGAACATTTCATGCAAAGATGGGCTCAATAAAGGAGAGAAATGGTACGGACCTAACAGAAGCAGAAGATATTAAGAAGAGGTAGCAAGAATACACAGAAGAATTATACAAAAAAGATCTTCTTGACCCAGATAATTAGAATGGTGTGATCACTCGCCTGGAGCCAGACATCCTGGAATGTGTAATTAAGTGAGCCTTAGAAAGCATCACTACAAACAAAGCTAGTAGAGGGGATGGAATTCCAGTTGAGCTGTTTCAAATTCTAAAAGATGATGCTGTGAAAGTGCTGCATTCAATATGCCAGCAAATTTGGAAAACTCAGCAGTGGCCACAGGACTGGAAAATGTCAGTTTTCATTCCAATCCCAAAGAAAGGCAAGGCCAAAGAATGCTCAAACCACTGCACAATTGCACTCGTCTCACACGCTAGCCAAGTAATGCTCAAAATTCTACAAGTTCAGTTTCAACAGTATGTGAACCCTGAAATTCCAGATGTTCAAGCTGGATTTAGAAAAGTCAGAGGAACCAGAGATCAAATTGCCAACATCCGTTGAATCATTGAAAAAGCAAGAGAGTTCCAGAAAAAAAAAAACAACAAAAAACTACTTCTGCTTCATTGACTACACTAAAGCTGTGTGGATCACAACAAACTATGGAAAATTCATCAAGAGATAGGAATACCAGACCACCTGACCTGTCTCCTGAGAAACCTCTATGCAGGTCAAGAAGCACCAGTTAGAACTGGACATGGAACAACAGACTGGTTCCAAATCAGGAAAGGAGTACATCAAGGCTGTATATTGTTACCCGGCTTATTTAACTTATATGCAGAGTACATCATGTGAACTGGTGGGCTGGAAGAAGCACAAGTTGGAATCAAGATTGCTGGTTAGCAATATCAATAATCTCAGATATGCAGATGACATAACCCTTATGGCAGAAAGTGAAGAAGAACTAAAGAGCCTCTTGATGAAAGTGAAAGAAGAGAGTGAAAAAGCTGGCTTAAAAATCAACATTCAGAAAATTAAGATCATGGTATCTGGTCCCATCACTTCATGGCAAATAGATGGGGAAAGAAACAATGGAAACAGTGCCTGACTTTATTTTTGGGGGCTCCAAAATCACTGCAGATGGTAACTGCAGCCATGAAATTAAAAGAGGTTTGCTCCTTGGAAGAAAAGTTATGACAACCTAGACAGCATATTAAAAAGCAGAGACATTATTTTGTCAACAAACATCTGTCTAGTCAAAGCTATGGTTTTTCCAGTAGTCATATATGGATGTGAGAGCCGGACTATAAAGAAAGCTGAGCATGGAAGAATTGATGCATTTGAACTGTGGTGTTGGAGAAGACTCTTGAGAGTCCCTTGGACAGCAAGGAGATCCAACCAGTCCATCCTAAAGGAAATCAATCCTGAATATATTCTTTGGAAGGACTGATGCTGAAGCTGAAGCTCCAAAACTTTGGCCACCTGATGCGAAGAACTGACACATTTGAAAAGACCCTGATGCTGGGAAAGATTGAAGGTGGAAGGAGAAGGGTATGGCAGAGGATGAGATGGTTGGATGGCATCACTGGCTCAATGGACATGAGTTTGAGTACGCTCCAGGAGTTGGTGTTGGACAGGGAAGCCTGGCATGCTGCAGTCCATGGGGGTCACAAAGAGTCGGACACAACTGAGTGACTGAACTGAACTGAATAAATGACCTCCTCCCCCAATTATTCCCCCTTTAAAAACTTTCATGATTGAGCAGAATCTTCAGAGCTGATTTTTGGACATGAGTCCTCCTTCTCCCCAGGTTGCCAGCCTCCTGAATAAAGCAACCTTTCCATTCCTACCAGTCAATCCTAAAGGAAGTCAACACTGAATAGTCATTGGAAGGATTTATGCTAAAGCTGAAGCTCCAATACTTTGGCTACCTTATGCAAAGAGCCAACTCACTAGAAAAGACCCCAATACTGGGCAGATTGAAGGCAAAAGCAGAAGAGGGTGGCAAAAGGGTAAGATGATTAGCTGGCATCACCAACTCAATGGCCATGAATCTGAGCAAATTTCAGGAGACAGTAAAGGACAGGGGAGCCTGGTGTGCTGTAGTCCACAGATTATAAAGAGTTGGACATGACTTAGTAACGACAACAGCAACAACAACCATTCTTACCAACACTGGTCTCTAGAGTTTTGACTTTTGAGCAGCAAGCAGCCAGACCTGAGTTTGGTAACACTGTTGTTGCAACTCTGGAAGCCACTGCCCTGCTGGGACTGAGGGGCAAGAAGAAGAGATAGTCCAGAGGAGCTAAGGAGCCGGAGTTCTGGGGGCCTGATCAAGAGGAGAATCTGGCAGATTTCTGTAAGCAGAAAGAGAGTCTCCAGAGAAAGAGAACCAGGCATCACTTTCTTGACATAGCAAAGCCATTTTGGTCTAAGCCATTTTGTGATCTAACCCTGACCACAATGCTTGTCCTTACAAATCTCAGTAATCAATGATCTTAAGGAAAGTGAGACAAGGCAGGAACAAAGCGAAAGCAGTCAAGAAGCAATAGTTCAGTGAAAAAATTGAGTCCTAGTTCCTCCTCAAGGACTATACATAACAATCTGGCGCAGTCTTTGAGTTCTGCAGGAATTAAGCCCCCCACTCCCAGATGGAGGATGGAAGGATGATATTGACCCTCTTGACTTCAGTCAACTAAAGCTTGGACTCTGTCGACCTTTGCCCTAACTCCACGTGAAATTCTCCGCTGCTCAAGCCCCTTCGTGAATATGCATGTACCTTAGTTTAAAGCTTTCCCAGTTTTGCCGTTGGAGAAGACACTTCTTTGAGAAAGGTCTCTGAGGTTCTCCTTACTTGTTACAGGTAACAGATCTTTCCTTCTCCCCATCTTTGCCGTGGTTGTGTCTACTGGCTCAACACCCACCAAGAGGCAAACAGTTTTCAGAAAATACCAATGTACGGTGTAAGGAAGAACTACCCAACCTCTCTCTCTTCCCTCCTGCCAGCCTCTCCTATTGGCTGAATCTCACCGGGAATTGAGTGGACAGGGTGCCAGGTGACACGTTCTGCACAGGTCAGCCTTCTGGGGTACAGAATAGGGCAGAGGAAGGAAGAAGGGAGAAAAGGACCTGGGTTGGGGGGCAGGGGTGGCGAGACAGAAAACACCTGATATAGAGACTTTCCAAGACGAGCTCCCCCAGGAGCTGAGCATGAAGTCAGGAGAAAAAACTGTTTTCGTGATATTTGGTTTCATTTATTTTAGTTTTGTTTTATTGTTGTTCTTGGTCTCTTTGGTTTATTTGTTGATTATTCTTATATGTATGGGTGTTTTCACCTTATTTGCAGTTTTTATCACATGGAAATGAGTTTGCTGAGTCAGCTAACCTTTGTAAACCCCAGTGACACATTCATTCACTAAGGCAGAAGTTCTCCATTTAAACAGTTGGCCTTGGAAATAAAAATCTAAACAAAAGGACTCAAGAATTTGGGGGTTTGGTTTTGTTTCTTCAATTACCGAGTACATCAGCTGGAGTTTGGGCATTGGCAATGGTGTTTTCAGTGCTATGGGGAAGGTTGGAAACTACTTCCGTGATCAGTCTAGATTTCCCTGTAGCTCTGAAATGAATGACATTAAGTCCTCATCTCAAGTTTTAATTCCTTTGAGATCTCTTTGCTCCTTCTCTTGGCTCAAATAAAAGAAGGAACGTTTATGAAAGATTTGGTTTCTCCATCTATTTCTGCCCTTAAGGGAATAAAAATGGTGGTGGATTGCGCAAGTTGAAAATGAAATCTTTGGAGCAGATTATTCCTTGTGATCCAGTTAGGAATTTCTCAAAGTCTGTGTCTACACTACATGGACCAAAACATCTGGCTGAAAAATAAGACCAAAACAAAGTTGTGCGTTTCCTTTCATTGCCTCCCTAAGGAAAACCCAGGGGCTAGGCATTGTGTAGGCTCCCAGCAGTGGCTCCACAGAAGACACACCTGCTGACCGCGTGGAGGGGGCTGAGGGCGGTGCTACTTACACCTTAAAGCTCACAGAGGAGGTGAAAGGCAGTTAAAGATCTGGAAGACTGCAAAAGTCCTTTCCGAAAGGCTTTAATGGAAGTTTATATTAAAGTGCTTTGACTTGGCAAGCTGATTGATTTCTGACCCTCCACTGGTTTGCGCTGTCAATACTGGGCATTCTTGTGGAAAAATCCTCTATAGATTGCAAACTTAAATTTTACGCAGATTTTTAAAAATTTCCATTTCAAAAGGAAATTTTGAAAATCATTCCAACAGGATGTCTACATCCAAACGGTTAGATGGGCAGAAGGGGAGTTGGGGGACCTGTGTCCGGGACCTTTTAACCCCTGGCAAACAGCTGAGCATCTGTGGCTTAATTTCTCTGTGAGTAAAGCGAGCTGAACACCTCTGCTTCATTGCCCCGTTGAAGGCCAACTGGGAACGAATGAGAACTTGTTCTGGTGCTTGAAGAAGCACAGAGCATCATAGGAAAGCACAGTACCACTTTCTGGCCTTTCTGGCTGCTTGCCAAGACTCGGGGCTGCAGTCAGGTTTGGTCCCTGGTGGGGAGAGAGAGAAGAGGAGGTCACGCTTCACCGGCAGGGCATTCACTGCAATGACTGCAGCAGGTTTGGGCTTGGTGGGTGTCAGAGGAGGTGGGTTTGGGGCACACTCCCAAGACAGTGAGATCTGCATGTCCCAGGTCTAAGATGCTCTGAATACTTCACCCACTAAAGGGGGCATGTGGTAAGGATGGGGGAGTCCCTGGGACTACAGGAACCTCTGCTGTGATGCTTTGCTTCCATTCGAGGGGTGTTGCCTGATGTAAGAAGGTGTGGGTGGGGCTCTCAAACCACAGTTACCGAGAAGGTGTGGTCAAGGGAATGTGGGCCTGTTGGGTCTTTAGCCTGCCGTCTTCCCTCCCCCCAAAGCACATGCAAAGTCCCTCTAGAGTCCTGCCACAGCTGTGCCCTCCACTGTGTGCCCTTTGGGGACGTCTACCTCTGCAGTCAGGAGCACTGCCCTTCCTTGCTCACCTGTCCCCTGGGGCCAGGGACACTGTGCGTCCTTTGTGAGACTCTAGGTTTCGTGACCTTGACCTCCGTTTTTAGTGAAATCAATTTAGTCACCTCTGATTGTCAGGGCTGGAACTCCTCTTTTCCTCCACATGAGTCTGGCCATACCCTTTGGGTAAGGCAAGGGCTTGCCACCTAACTGTGACTCACAGAAACAATTGAAATCTGTAAATAGGGAGACTTAGAGCCTTACAGTGACCCTAGGGTAACAAATTTTCTCTTTCTTCATTTTTCAGATCAGTAGAGTCACCTCCCCTCCCTTGCCATTTGGGCCTTCATTAGATGCCCCAGGGGCCAAGTTCAAAGTCAGCCCCTTTCACCTATGCTGACTGGACATCAAAAACAGTGTTGCCAGGGCCTCAGTGGGCACTCTGTTACCATCCATCCTGCTTCTGGGAAAGTTGAGGGAAAGCCCTTCCCTTCCCATACTACCTGCAACCCAGAAGGCCCCTGTGGAGCTAATGGGCCCAGAAGCCATTCAAAAAGTTGCCAAGCAGGGAGGGGAAGGGATACAGAGAAAAGGGAGGAACAACCAAGAAACAACAGGGCAGCCTTGGGGCAGGGTCCTGGTTCCCCCTCAATGGTGCACACAACAGTATCTTTAAAGTCTTCTGCAGAACTGAAACCCCCACCAAATGGAAGATGTTCCAGAGAGCTCATCGGGAGACCACCTGAGGCCAGCTTAAAGGAGTGCAGGCCCAAACACACCCCATCCTCATCAGCAAGCCTGCCCTGAGCCATTGCTATGAAACTCCTCACCAAATCCCCCAGAGTTGGGACACACAATTTTGAGAGGCTCAAGCCCACTGTGTCCCCCTTTGCTGGTAAAGCAACAAGGCTATTCTTTTATACTTCACCCAAAACTCTATCTCCAAGATTCGATTTGGCACAGGTGCAGAGGCTGAGTTTTTAGTACTGCCCTGACACTCAGGGTCCAGGAAATCTCTCCTCCACTTGGGGAGTCTCAATACACAGCATTGGACAAATATGCTGTCCTTTAAACTTATCCTGTAGATTTAACTTCAGACCAAGACAAATATGGAGTTTGGAGCTCAAATGTATTAAAGGGATTTATGCATGACTAAAAATAGAGAGAAATTCATTACATTCTTTTCTTGTAAGAAGCTGGATTCTCTTTGCCAAATGTGTCTCAGAAAGTGCATCTTTTTTTTTTTTCCTGTCAATAGTTACATCTGCTGCTGTTCCCAGCAGGGCAGATTGTCCATTAAATAATCACAATATAAGGGAATCCTCTATGAAATACTATTTTAACTCAGGAGGACATAGGTATGCCATGCTTTAAAGGATAGAGATGTTCTTCAAAGGGATTTTTCGGTAAAGCAACTAAGAAATACCAGAAATGCACCAGAAGGGAAATGAAAAATGTGGCTCAGACTCCAGACAGGAGGCGGGGGTGGCAGCGAGTCGTGGGGGAGGGGCGCGGGCTCAGCCTGGCGGGGCAGGAGGGTTGCTCTGTCACGGGGAAGGTCTGTGGCTCCAGGAAGCCAGAGACCCTGGCCGCCCAAAGGGCCACAGCCAGCAGCGCCAGCAGCTCTGGCTCCCCTCCCCCACTCCCTTCTGGTTTGCTGTGCACCATGATGAGGCCAAGGCAGAGACAGCCAGGGATGGGGCCGTGCCTTGGAGAGGACCCCGGAGCCAATAGGAAAAGAGCTTTCACTTCCTGGACAATTTACAGCGGCTTCTGAAGCACAGTGGCTTCTGTGATGCAAGGTACAGTTGGTACAGCTCTGAGGAAGGCAGTTTATGTCCTAGAGATGTTCTGTGCCTGTCGGAGATGCTGCCTTTTAGGCAGACAAATTGCTGATCTACCCCAGACGTCCTCTGAGGCCTCGCTAACCCTGGAGTTGAGGGAACCTTGGCTTCTCAAACCCTCAGGGGCTCCTGATGACTCCTGAGCACCCCCAGATTCACTCTCAGTCTAGACCTTACTCCCCACACCGTCTCCCATATTCTGTCCTGATGGGGGTGAGGCATAGACTCCTCTTGGATCCCTTGTAGGAACCCCCTTACACAAAAGCATCATAAGCCAACCCGCCTAAAGGTTGAGGTTGGGGTGCATTTGGGGGTTCTATCATGCACCTGCCTGCTCACTGTATCAAAACCTCCCCTACAGGGTCTTCCTTGGGGGTGATGAAGATGCTTCGGAGCTTGACGGAGGTGATGCTTGCACACCACTGTGTAGGTGCTAAACACCACTGTAAAGTGGACCACCTACTGCTCTGTGAATTTCACCTTAGCAAAAACCAAACACCATCTGCAGCAACATGGATGGGCCTCGAGATGCCCATACTACGTGAAGCAACTCAGAGGAGACACATGCATGATATTGCTTATACGTGGAGTCTAAAATATGACCCCAATGAACTTATTTGCAAACCAGAAACAGACTCACAGACATAGAGAATTAACTTATGGCTACCAGAGTGGAAAGATGGGGAGAGATAAATTAGGAGTTTGGGATTGACAAGTACATACTACGATATAAAAAGCAGATAATCAACAAGGGCATACTATATAGTACAGGGAACCACACACAATATCTTATAATAGCTTATAATGGAAAAAAATCTGAGAAAGAACAGATAGATGGAACTGAATCATTTTGCTCTACACTTGAAACATTGTAAATCAACCATACTTCAATGAAAAACAAATAAAGGAAAAAACAAACAAAAAACTCCAAACCCCAGCTCCAGCATCTCCCTCACTTGGAGCCCAGCTGTTCCTCTTCCCTCACCTCCCCTCTCTCAGGCCAGGCCAGCCTTCCCTGCCCACCACGGTGCCCACACTTGCCCTTACAAGTGACTCCAGGGTATCCGCTTTCCAGGGCCTGGCCCTGGGCCCATCTACCCTCCAAAAAGTCAGTAATCTGAAAAGAGTGAAATTTCTCTCTGTTCCGCTGACTTAAGTGAGGGGTTGTGAGGAGTCAGTGGGCGCAGAGGAAGGTTTGCTTTTAATGACTAGTAGCCCCACTCCAGTACTCTTGCCTGGAAAATCCCATGGACAGAGGAGCCTGGTAGGCTGCAGTCCATGGGGTCACTAAGAGTCGGACACAACTGAGTGACTTCACTTTCACTTTTTACTTTCATGCATTGGAGAAGGAAATGACAACCCACTCCAGTGTTCTTGCCTGGAGAATCCCAGGGGCGGGGGAGCCTAGTGGGCTGCCGTCTATGGGGTCGCACAGAGTCGGACACGACTGAAATGACTTAGCAGCAGCAGCAGCAGCAGCAGCAGCATGAGAAATGCTGGGCTGGAAGAAGCACAAGCTAGAATCAAGATTGCCGGGAGAAATATCAATCACCTCAGATATGAAGATGACATCACCCTTATGGCAGAAAGTGAAGAGGAACTCAAAAGCCTCTTGATGAAAGTGAAAGAGGAGAGTGGAAAAGTTGGCTTAAAGCTCAACATTCAGAAAACTAAGATCATGGCATCTGGTCCCATCACTTCATGGGAAATAGATGGGGAAACAGTGAAAAACAGTGTCAGACTTTATTTTTCTGGGCTCCAAAATCACTGCAGATGGTGACTGCTGCCATGAAATTAAAAGACGCTTATTCCTTGGAAGGAGGGTTATGACCTACCTAGATAGCATATTCAAAAGCAGAGCCGTTACTTTGCCAACAAAGGTCCATCTAGTCAAGGCTATGGTTTTTCCTGTGGTCATGTATGGATGTGAGAGTTGGACTGTGAAGAAGGCTGAGCGCCGAAGAATTGATGCTTTTGAACTGTGGTGTTGGAGAGTCCCTTGGACTGCAAGGAGATCCAACCAGTCCATTCTTAAGGAGATCAGTCCTGGGTGTTCCTTGGAAGGACTGATGCTGAAGCTGAAACTCCAATACTTTGGCCACCTCTGCAAAGAGTTGACTCATTGGAAAAGGCTCTGATGCTGGGAGGGATTGGGGGCAGGAGGAGAAGGGGATGACAGAGGTTGAGATGACATCACTGACTCAATGGACATGAGTCTGAATGAACTCCGGCAGTTCGTGATGGACAGGGAGGCCTGGCGTGCTGTGATACATGGGGTTGCAAAGAGTTGGACATGCCTGAGCGACTGAACTGAACTGAACTCAACTGAGCATCTGTGACCAGTGAAGGCAATGGCACCAACTCCAGTACTCTTGCCTTGAGAATCCCAGGGATGGGGGAGCCTGGTGGGCTGCCGTCTATGGGGTCCCACATGACTGAGGTGACTTAGCAGCAGCACCATCTGTGACATTCCACCCCTCACATAACTGGTCCCCCTGAGTAGATACCCAACTCTCCCATCCCTGCAGAACTCCTCAAGAGCTCAGAGAGCAGAGACAAGTTGTCCACAGCTGAGTGGTCAGACACTGCTATTTTCTTGCTCCTTGACCTTGAGGTGCCCTCCAGCCTCTGTGCACTTTGGTCCCTTCACTGCTACAAGGGGGTCATAGCAGTGAAACAGGAGAGAAGGGGGCAGGGCACAATCCATGAAGGAATGACATAGCCTGAGGACAGGACATAAACTCATTAGAACCAAACGCATCCAATATGGCAGACAAGTCTACTTCACTAAACCTCAAGCCTCGGTACCGCTCATCGTAACACATCAGCAAGCTAAATGACACACCCACAGGCGCCATGACAGTTCCAAGGCCAGCCATAAATGTCAAAAAGTGGGTGATGGCCCAATTCCTAGAAATGTCCCCTTTCCCCACAATAGCTGGAATTCTTCTCTTCTACTCATTAAGCCTATGAAATTACCCAGCCCTATAAAAACCTGCTGACCCCACACTCTGGGACTACTCTAACCTTCTGAGATGGCCCACCCTCTGTCTATAGAGTATGGTGGTTTAGTCGCTAAGTCTGTCCAACTCTGTGACCCCATGGACTGTAGCCTGCCAGGCTCCTCTGTCCATGGGATTCTCCACGCAAGAATACTGGAGTGGGTTGCCATTTTCTTCTCCAGGGGATCTTCCCGACCCAGGGATTGAACCTGGGTCTCCTGCATTGCAGGTGGATTCTTTACCTACTGAGCTATAAGGGAAGCCCATGTTTCTTTCTAAATATATCCACTTCTTACCTTTCACTTTCTCTCTCATTGAATTCTTTCTCTGTTGAGACTAAGAACCTGAGCTTCATTAAGTCCTGAGGCCAGATATATGATCTCAGTTAAAAGGCCGTGGGTTTAAGCCCCAGTGAGCAGTGCATGGTTTCAGCAGGACTTACTTCATCTGGTTGTGGGAAGTGCTAGGTCATGAGAAGTCAGCAGCCTGCGGTAGTGATAGTGACAGCTATTGTTAGAGTCTGTGGTTCCTGGCACCTCAGAGCACAGCCAGCAGAAGGACTCACCTGTGTGGAGTTTTGGCTTGGTGTTCCTGTATTCCAACCATCTCCACTTTCATTCTTCACCTTCCCAGGAAACCTGTCCATATGGACTCAGAAATTCTGGGGTCCCTGAGACTGCAAACATGCCTGGAAAGTGGGTGCTTGGCATAAGTGTGTCACATTTTAACTGGAACTTGTTAAATTGCTTATATTTGTATTAATTACAGTTTACAAAACACCCTTACAATAATTTTCTCACTTGTTTTCACAACCACCATACAAAGCAGATTTTCCCCTATCTTTAGAGTTGAGAAAGCTGAGATTCAAAGAGGTTAGGGGACTTGCCTAATGTCACAAAGCAAAGGGTAGCAAAGAGAAAACCAGGAGTTCCAGCGGAAGCCCTGTCCACAAAGCCAAGGTCTTCCTCAGCAGAGTGCTCCCACGCGGCCAGCAAGGGGTTGACAGCTGGTGGGCAGAATGAAAGTCACCCAGGTCAGGCCTGCCCCAGCAGAGCTTCCAGGCTGCATGGGGACAACTGAAGCTCTGCAGTCCCTGGTCCACAGGGTGGCCAAAGCTCTAGGACATTGTAGAAGGAATTCTTTTTATTTTCTTAAAGGACATATTGTGATGATGAGCTGTGCCTCTGGCGAGCATGTTCGTGGATGCAGTGAGGAAAGCTTTGCGGCTGGTTCTCAGCTTGGGGAGGGAAGGGGCCCAGTTGAGGGGACCCTTGGTCCAAGGCAAAGTCAGGGGACACCTGTCACTGGGCAAAGCTGTCCAGGTTCACCTAGACATGACTCAGTTTTTTAACTCTTTAAAAGGGGATCATCAGAGTACCGGCCTCATAGGGTTATTCTGCAAATAAAATGAGACAATCTACGTACAATATTTCAGGGCTTCCCTGATAGCTCAAACAGTAAAGAATCTGCTTGCAAATCAGGAAACCCAGGTTTGATCCCTGGAGAAGGGAATGGCAACCCACTCCAGTACTCTTGCCTGGAGAAACCCATGGACAGAGGATCTTGGTGGGCTACAGTCCATGAGGTCTCAAGAGAGTCGGACACAACTGAGCAACTAACACTTTAACTCGCTTTCATGTAAGTTATTTAGCATGTGTCCAAAATTATCAATACATCTATTCAAGCAAGCTCCGTTCCACTTTGACTATCATTAGTATTAAGCAAATTCAACATTAGCTGATACCACATGCTTTGTACAATGACTGGGTCATATCGGAGTAACTGCAATTAACCACTCCAAGTTGGATATCCTTTATTCCTCATAGATTATACATAGACTTGAAATCCAGGGAGCACTAAAAACATCAACACGATGAATGGCAGAGAGGAAATTTATAGTCTGAGAGTTTTTTACAACCTCAGTCACAAAAGAGGTTTTGGAGAGAATGCTCAATCATAAAGACGTTTTTTATACCTACTATTTCACTCAAATGTCAGATTAGAGAGTAGACTTTAATTAAAGTTTTTAATAAGTATGCTTGATCTCTATTTCATATGTGTGTTTGGGAAGTTTTGTAAAATCTACTAAAATACAATAAAATAGATTAAGAAGGTGGAATGATACGTCCTTTTAAAAAAATTTTTGAAGAATGTATAAGAAATGGCAATTTCCTACTCTTATTATTTTGTTCATTTTCAAAAAACAAGAACTTAAAATAAAAAGATATTCAAGAGAAGATTTTCTCCAATACTGAAGGTAAACTATCTTCACATTATGATGGCAACTTGGGTCACTCATCATTTTTAATAAACTGATTAATGACTAAGAGTGAACAAAATAGGGAAGTGAGTAATCAGGTGGAATTTATGTTATTTTAAAGCTGGAATAAAAGTCTATGGGATGGAAAAAAAAAGCCTTTGGGGGCTTGGCCAAGTTCTTCAGTCAGGAGGCTGAGCAGAATGGCTGCTCTCAGGAATCAGCGTCCGGGCACACAGACAGAGCCTATTAAAAATTAACAAAATAGTTTGGATGACTATTTTAAGCACTGTGAATTGGCAAATGGTAAGTACCTAGCTGAACAGATGACGGGTTTAGATTCTTAATAGCCAATTGTGAAGGAAATGGACCACGACAGACTTTCAGACATAGGAGTGGCCCGTGACACAAAGACTGAGGCAGGGGTACATGCAACGTGTGATCAGCGATTCCCCGGGTGCAAACGGGAAAAGCCCAGTCTAATGTCCCCTCAGTTGCTGAGAATTTTCTGGCAAACTAAGGGTAAATCTGGAACTGGGGGTGGAAATGTCGGTCACATGCCTCGCAGTGGGCCTTCGGAACGGGGACACCCAGTAACAGGCAGAGGCTGACTATTACAGGAATTATGCAATGATTTGGTAATCTGGATGTGTGTGTGTGTGTGTGTGTGTGTGTGTGTGTGTTTTCTAATATTCTGACACCTTGGGGCCTGGGTAAACCTAGAGAGAATGGCCCCTCGAGGGCTGTCAATTTCTGGGTCTTTGAGCTTGCCTCTCATATGCAAACCAACCCATCCAAGCCCCTCCTCTACCAGGCCCTTCCATTCAGGGTCACTACTCCCCTGCCCTAATCACCTCAGGACCAGATACCAGACAACTACCACAGCCCCTAAGTCCCAGAGCCCACTGAAATTATTCAAACTAGCCAACCCTAAATTTGCTTCCTCGGCTTGGCCCATTCCTCCCATACCTGAATAATAATAAAACAGCCACACCAAGTACTCCTAGCTTCAAAGAAGCCCCACCAAAATGTCATGTACCCAGAAAAGGCCAGGCTGAGGAAGTGAGTCTGAGCTTAGAATGCAGGGCCCCTGTGCCTGCATGGGTAACCTGGACTTTATCCTGCAGACATCAGAGAACCTCTTCCACCTCCTGAGCCAAGGGCAACTCTGCTGGAAGAAGATGGATCTGGCCTGGGGCTGCAGTACGTGTGATGGAGGCAGAGAGGCCCGTGAGGAGGCTGGAGTAGCTGCGTAGGCAAGAGGGCTGGGCCCAGGGCCCTTGGAGAGAGAATGAAAAGTGCACTGTAGATCACAAAGGGCCAGATTTGCCAACCAGCAAAATGCAGTGAGCAGGAGAAGAAGAAAATGACCAGAGCTTCCAAATGCCAGCCTCTCCAAAGACAGGGGCAGGAATAGGAGTGAGGTAAAGAGGAGACGTTTGGAAGGAAGGGGGTAATTGGCTTCTTCATTTCCTCTTTCAAACGAGGATGCCAGTAACCATCGTGTTTGCCTTCATCCCACAAGCATTGACCGGCCTAGCACCTCCCAGGCCCTGTGCTAGGTGCTGAAGAGAAAGCAGGGAATGGACAAACCCAAACCAGCCCCCTGCACAGAGCTTATATCCCAGTGGGGAAGATACTTTATGACATACTGCTGGGACTTCCCTGATGGTCCTGTGGTTAAGAATCCACCTTGCAATGCAACGGACGTGGGTTCAATTCCCAATGGGGGCACTAAGATTCCCACATGCTACAGAGCAACTAAACCCGAGTGCGGCAACTATTGAAGCCCGTGCACCACTAGAGTCTGTCTGTTGCAACAAAAAGATCTCGCATGCCACAACCAAGTCCTGACACAGCCAACGAATTAAATAAAGAAATATTTTTAAGGAGCACCATAAGCCAGGAGCTGCAGGCCAGACTCAGCTGCATGCCCTTCTCCAGTGACTTGCTGTTCATTTCATCCTTGAAAACATGTTCGCATCTGCCTCATCAACCTCATTCTCGCTGACATGAAGATAGCATCAGGGCTTTTAGCGGACAAGCCAGAGTCAGTTACACTAACTTAGAAATCCATATTTATTTATTTTCCCCTTCAGTGTATCCAATAAGTGCTAATAAAAAGAGATGAAGGAGTCACGTGGGTACTCCTTCACACTCCAGACGAATGTGAGTGAATCTCCCAGCCTGGGGAGGGCAATTCCTCAGTTGTTGCCCGATTCTGTTCCTCCCTGGAGGCAGGAAAGTCCTCTCCATTGGCCAGGCCCTCCTTCCTTCCCAGGGTGCAACAATCACCATTGCTTTTGTCTGACTTCTACCTGCAGGATGATCATTTTATATCGGATTCCAGCACCAAGCCTGGGAGCCACAGATCAACAGCAAAACATACAGATTAGATACAGAGAGAGAGAGGCACCAGGTGGGCAAAGCCATGCAGTGTCCCAACAGCAGGATGAGCACTTTACACCTGTTTGTCTCACCTCTGCCCTCTGACATCTCCTCTGGCTGTGAGTAAGAGCTGCTGTCTTTCCTTCGGTCTTAGGCAGCTCAGGCTGCATCATGTAGCTGCTTCAACCACAGACAGCTGCGCCTCACAGTTCTGGAGACTGGGGCCCAACATAAAGATGCTGGCCAGTTGCTTACCTTTCGAGGGCTCTCTTCCTTGCTTGCCGACAGCTGCCTTCTCACCATGTCCTCACGTGGTAGAGAGGAGATCATCTTTCTCCCGTCTTTCCTTACAAGGGCATCAAGCCCATCATGAAGTCTCCATCCTCACAACCTAATTCCCTACCCCAGGCCCCATCTCCAAATACTATCACATGGGGGTTAGGGTTCCAATGTCTGAATTTAGGGGGGAACCCAACTGTTCAATCCATAGTACTTTCCTCGGCCCAAAGGCCATGAATGAGCCCTTCAGGTTCTCTCATCATGGATAAATTTGTGTAGACTTTTTTTTTTAAAGCCAAGCAGAAGGTAAAAGGTTTTACTACTTAATAACACCAATTTTATCATCACTTAGCCCAACTTCCTTCTGACAATTTCATCATCACTTACAATAACTTCCATTAGGGTAATAAGGCATTAAGTAGATGTTGATTGCAAATAATCTGCTTACATTCACTAATTATATGGAGACTAATTTTTTTCTCCTGTTTAAAATGTAATTTTAAAACATCAATACTTCCTAAAAATAAGACTTATCAAAGTGAGGAGACACTTTGGCCTCAGAGATAGAAAATGAAATTTTTATATATTTGGCAAGTGCCCGATACAGGATGAACACAAATGAAGGATTCATCTTCAGCAATAATGTAAATGACTCACTATAGCTGATTTGCTCTCACCTTCTCTCCCTTGGGGTCAAATTAATATGTTTACTCCCGACAAGCCATTTTATACAGCAGAAAATATTGATGCCTTGCTGCCATCTCACGGGGTGGGAAAGGGAGCAATCTAGCATGCGGTCTTTATAGAGATTAAGTATAAATTGCCAGGCTCTGAATTTTACGAGACTTCCATAGCTGTGAAGTGCTAGTTTAAGTGAGGTGTAGAGGGGCTCTGGCTACATTATATTTTTATTTAAGGCTGCTATAAAGTTTTGTAAGGCTGTCCATTACACCCCTGGCTTTCAGGTGGCTATCATAACTCAATGGGAATAATGATACTACTATTACTATGACTACTGGCAAATTGCTATTTGAATATTGGCAAGAACATAGATTCTGATTATTTGTTCTCAATCTGATAAAACAACCTTTGGTTATTTTCAAGTTTATAAGATCAATAACGCCCAGACCTGGGTTGTCAGAGACGTCCTTTAGGGGTCTTCTGCAATCAGAAATGATTTCCTTTCATCAACAAACATTTTCTAACCTCTTTTTCAGTAATATATTCAGATCTCTTTAACTTGGTGGGAATAAAAAATAATCCAAATTTCAGTTAAAAAAATAATGACAATGATAGTTTGCACTATATAATGTTTTTAACTATTTAAAAACAGTTTTCTTCTCTTATTCTCTCTTTAGAAGATCCTGAGCATTAGTTGAACACATTTTACATGTTACATTTAATGGATTGGGCAGGTATTTCCCTGTTTTATAGATAAGAAACCAAGGCTTAGAGAAATCAAGTGACTTGCTCAAGGCCATATGAGTGACTTTCCATAGTGAGAACAGAAGGACTTCGGTGTCCTGATCAACAGCCTTTCAGCTACAGAATGTGAGATGTGCTTATGATGGGAAATGCACACACACTCTTTTTAATGTACTTTTATCACAATCTCCAGAGAGGGAGTCTTACATGAGCACGTGGCTTTTAGTGTTAGACTTGGCCAGTTTGGGCCGATGCCAAGGGCCTGGCCTGTCGCATGCGGCCTATTCTGTGCACATCACCATAGATCCACGTGAAGAGGTTTGAGACAGCTAGCTGTCCTGCCCTGGCGTGTGTGGCCTGGGACGCGTGAAAAGCAGCTGCAGGGACACCAGTGGCATCCCCCCTCTGCTGGGTGGCTCTGCCCGACATGGGCCGTTCAGACCAGTCGCCCTGGTTTCCACCCCTGCTAGCAAAAGCAATTAAAGGTGGGCATAAGTTCTGTCTCCCAGGAGGTTTCCAAACAGCAAGTAAAACAGTTAGCATAATTGAAATTCTCAAGTCCACTAACAGTTGAACTTGTGTCTACCAACTGCAAACTGCTACCCCCAGGATGTACTGATTCCCACTGACACGCTGCTACTATGGTTGATAGTTGGGGATTGGGTGGGTGGGGGGAGATGGTCAAGAAAGTTTAGATCAAAAGGACTCTAGCATTGTATAGTATAGGGAACTATATTCAATAGACTATGATAAACCACAATGGAAAATAATACGGAAAAGAATATCTATATGCATAACTGAATCATTTTGCTATATGGCAGAAATTAACATACATTATAAATCAATGATATTGCAATAAAATAAACTTAAAACAAACAGATATATAAAACAAACTTATGGTTACCAAAGGAGATAGTGAGGTACAGGGGGAGATAAATTAGGAGTTTGGGATTAACATATACACAGTACTATGCATAAAATAAATAAAAACAAATACCTACCATATACTGCAGGAAACTATATTAGATACCTTATAATAGCCTATAGTGGAAAAGAATCTGAAAAGGAATATATATGTGTGTGTTTGCATATTTATATACATATGTATGTATCTGAATCACTTTTCTGTATATCTGAAACTAACACAACATTGCAAATTAAATATATGTCAATGTAAAGAGGCTTCCCAGGTGGCTCAGTGGTAAACACCCCACCTGCCGCTGCAGGAGACGCACGTTAGATCCCTGGGTCGGGAAGATCCCCCGGAGAAGGGCCTGGCGACCCACTCCACCGTTCTGGCCTGGGAAATCTCACGGGCAGAGGAGCCTTGACGGCGATAGTCCATCCACTTGCAAAGAGCTGGACATGACTGAGTGCACGCGCGCGCGCACACACACACACAATTTAAACAATGGTTCCGAAGGAAGAAGAAGATCCCAGCTGAAAAGGGTCAAGAAACTCCTCGACACAAGATTCTTCCTCACTTGCTGTCTCTCCCCTCTGTCTACACAGCCCACAGTGACAGCCAGGGGTCCCAGGGCAGCTCCAGAGAGAAAGCGAGGCTTGTTCACATATTGCCAGGGATACACCCTCCCAGCCTGAATTGTTAGGTGACCCCCACCATAACACCCTCCTCCTTTAAACTGCAACTTGTATTTCTTAGGGTAAAGAAAGGAACTGCTTGGCTTCCTTAGGCGCAAAATCATCACAGTGAGTATTTTTTCCTTGCCACAGGTTGTCTCCTCAAGTTTAAAGGTTGTGGTAACGCATTTGCCATCACCCCATCATTGTGTTTACAGAACATCCTTTGCAAGGGTTCAGATGAATAGATGTAGGCCCTGCAGGCCCAACGTTGACAATTGACTAGAACATAGGTCTAATTATTCCAAATTCTGATACAATTAGGCCCAAATGTTCAGTTTTCCACGTGTTCCTCTTAATTAAAAATGAAATGAAAAAGAAACCATCAAAATTATATAAATAAAAACAGATGGAATGCAGTATGGGAAGCTCTTCTATGATAACATTCCCTTTAATAAAATCCATTGGTTAATTTGGTTGATAAAAGTGGTATTAAAATTAAATAAGAATGAACATGCACTGGGTAAATATTTGTGGTTTCCAGCCTGTGCTACCATGATAAAGGTAATTTAGCTTAAAAGCAGTCATCATCTTTCTTCATAACTGATAAAGCATTACTAATTGTGTGTGTTAATATGATACAATATGGAATTGAATCGAGATTTTATCTTAATAACATCTCCACTAAATTAAAGACGGCGTTGGATGACAGCAAAGATAAGTCTGTTTATCTCCTAGTAGGGCATAAAAAGAACTGTGAAGAGATGGTCCAGTGAGTATGTTCTCTCTTCTCCTTTAGCTGCTAGTTGTATTACATTTATCGTCACTATTGTAAACAACACTTTCTGGAGGGATAATCTAGGTAATGTTTTATGGAGAAAAGTAATACTTTAATTATGATATACGAGATACCAATCTTTTCCTCTTCATGTCTGATAGGATATTTCTATAAAGAAGATGCTGGGTGGAAAATGATTCAACTTGGCTGCAAGGAAATAAGCATCCTGCAGAGCTATTTCACCACCCCTGAGCCTCTACGAGCAGATGGGCAGACCGGGATTGTCACCGAGAGAGCTCCCTGCTTTGTGGGAGTGAACGATAATGATTTAACTGCAAGAGTGCTCGTGCCATGGTTCCCATTCATCCCTTCCTCCAGACTCTGAGCCGTCTGTCAATGTGTGGCTGGGGTGTGCACGACCCGTGGCAGCTCTCAGCTGTGTCCCTGCCAGGCTGGAGGCACAGGACTCCCTTGGGGGCACTGTCCAGCTGGAGGCCCAAGGCCCGAGAAACCCAGCTCCTTTCTGGGGGGCCTGGGGGGCCTCACCTGATGCCTGCGCCACTGCCACAGCCCTGGCTGCCCTGAAGGACCCGGAGAAGTTTTGAACGTCAGTTGTTTAGTCTGTGAATGTGTTTGTTTTGACAAGCACACGATGCAAACTGCTGTGAATTTCCTGTGAGCACGAGGCCCCCTGCCCCTCCCAGCCACACATCTCTATGTGGCCTGGTGCCCTGTCATCTCGCCTCCGAGGGCAGACAGCCCAGCCCCCCACACATGGGCAGACCTGTCTCCTCACTGCCGACTTTCAGCACGTGCATCACACAGTCGTCGTGTCTGATACAACACAGTACGAGTGTAAACAACCAGAGTTGTTATCAAGCACTGGCTGAGAATGACAGCAGTTCAAGAATAAATACAAACCTCCCCCCAAATATGCTGTCCACAAAATCAGCCTGCAGGAGCGGATGCCAACCCTATTTTTATATTGACCTGATGGAATTTTTAATACTCAGCAAAAAAGAAAATCAGAGTGTAACATGAAACAGGAGATATCATAAATAATGAACAGCACTAACATCTTAGCATCATAAGGAAACAGATGGAAAACTTCTCTCCCGAGATCACTGCTTCCAAAATTAGAGAAAGGGCTTCTGGATGTGTTCAGGGTGGAGAGTTCAAGCCTGAATTTCAATGAGGTGGGAATACTTTTTAGTAGAGGTTGCAAGACTTTCCTGTCTCCCTTTTAGAAAACACAGAAAGGATAGCATTCATCTGCTTTACCCAGGACTCAAAGGCAAAACCTCAGGCTCTTCCAGAATGTTGGATTCAATTAAACCAGGGAAGATGCTGCTGGGGCTTTGCTGCCTACAGAAGTGTTACAATGCCATCGTCTGTCCAGGAAAAGAAAGGACCACCCATGCACATGCTGAAAGTTCTCAGAATACCAGAGCATCAGGAATACAGGAATCCTTTCCATGAGAAGAGCATGACCAGCCATGGTTTCTTAACGGGCTAATAGGCCAATGACCCTTTCTCAGGGACCCTGAAGGCCTGGTTTTCTGAACCTACAGCTGCGGCAGGGTGGACACAGTGCCAGCGAAAGAGTGAGGGTGAAGCTGGACCGTGCCACCCGGCTGCCTCTGCTCTGAATTGCCTCGGGACAGCACGGATGCTTAAGTCTCTCTTTACTTCCTTTCCAGGAAAGAAGGTGTGTCACAGATAGACACGCCAAAGCACAGGTAATCTTGGGGGAGCTCGTATGCCACCAACCCCAGTCCCTCTGGCTCTGTGGAGACCCCCTTCTCCAGCTGCCACCTTCAGGAAGTTACTTGACTGTACCACATCCTCCTGAGAGGCAGTGTGCGCCTGTGACCTTCTGCTCACTGCTCAGGAAACCCGGGGTGGGCTCCCTGGGTGGAGCCGAGGTTCCCTTCTGCCCCAGTTCCAGCGATAATGAGGTCCTTCTTAAGACTTTGGCTTAAAAAAAAAAAAAAAAAGACTTTGGCTTCACAGCTGATTCAAAGCACCTCTGCTGGTACTCTCATCGTCTCACCAACAAGGCGTTCATACTAGAATGGCTCTCAGAAGCTGGCGAGGGCAAAATTTGCATAAACAGATGATCCAGAATACTCTGATGGGGGCTGGGGCCCACCCAGAGCAGTCTGGCAGAGAATGGCTTCCCCGGGAGACTGGAGTCTGACGTATCACCAGGAATCCCGATCCCGGCAAAACTCCAACAGACTCTAGACTGAAATCTTGAGTCTAAAACTCATGACCTGGGGACACTGCAGATTGTGAGGTGTTCTAGTTTCACCACAATGGTTCTGATGAACTTTACAACCCATGACACAAATGAACACAAACGGATGGTCAAGCCAAACCCAAGTTCAAAATGTCAGAAAACAGGAGATAAGGTAACTTTCCTCAATTTCAGGAACGGATAGGAAATGATGAAGTCAAAAGCATGTTTTTCAAAACCATAGCAGCGTCTCTCTTCAAAACCAAGAAAAAAAACCTTCTGTGTCCAGTGGTTAAGACTCTCTGTTTCCACTGCAGGGGGTAGGGGTTCTATCCCTGGTCTGGGAACTAAGATCCCACATGCTGTGTGGAGCAGCAAAATAAATTTAAAAAGAAAGAGGTCATTGGTCCTGCCCAGTCTCAAGGGGAGAGGATCATACGAGGCAAGAACACTAAGAGGTGGGGTTTATGGGGGACACCCTATGTGTCTTCCTGCCATAACACACAGTCACCAAAATCAGGAAATTCAACACTGATGCTGTCCTTCTCAGGGGACCAGACCCTGATGTCAGTTTGTCCCGTCATTGATGATATGAACTCTGATCATTTGGTGAAGACAGCATCTACTCGTCTTCTCATCTGTAGTAAATTTACCAATTTCCCCTTTGTAATTATTGAGTCATAACCTGTTCATCAAATCTTCACCCAATAATTTTAGCAAAATTAATGATCTTTGCCTGATTCAGCTGGTACCAGGATCGCTGCAAATTTTGGAGCCTTTGTCAGTTCCATCCTTCCATTTTCCTTTATTAGTTGGCATTCTGCATCCTCTCTCCCTGCATGTATGTGGGTATCTAAATAGGTTTGCATGTGGGTTTGTATGTCAGTGTGGACTCATGGATTCTTATTATTTTACTGTCCTTATTTATTCTGATGTTCAAATTGTCCCAAGCTTGGTCAGAGGGAACACTTGCATGCTGGCTCCTATCTTCTGAGTTCTTTTAACTTTTCCCCATCATTCTGGGCATGCTTCCTTACTTTCTGGCATAACAGTGATCCGGGTCCACCTTGTACTCTCCTGGCACAGCCCTGGAATCAAATCATTTTTCTTGGGAGTGCTGGTTCTTTGTATTGGAGAATGGCATGTAGAAACCAAGAGCAGTGTGTGTGACAGGCTTTCAAATAAATATATGGATGGTAAACATGGAGAGGCCACGGCAGCGGGTGGAACAGTGGATACCAGAAATGCTGTCGGCTTAGAGGCCAAGAGCCCCACCATAGACAGCCTGTCTCTTGCCCGGAAGTGTTTAGAACCACGCCAGACCCTTAATGGGTCCTCTATAACTACCTGGTTGATTGATTTATCTACCCATTGACCATATTTATTGTTCGATAATAGAGCTGAAGTTATTTTTGTTGTTGTTGTTCAGTTGCTAAGTTGTGTCCGACTCTTCTAACCCCACGAACTGCAGCATGCCAGGCTTTCCTATCCTTTATTATCTCCAGGAGTTTGCTCAGATTCAAGTCCATTAAGTCAACGATGTTATCTAACCATCTCATCCTCTGTCACCCTCTTATCCTCCTGCATTCATCAGGGTCTTTTCCCATGAGTCAGCGCTTCACATCAGGTGGCCAAAGTATTGGAGCTTCAGCTTCAGCATCAGTCCTTCCAGTGAATACTCAGAGTTGATTTCCTTTAGGATGGACTGGTTTGATCTCCTTGCTGTTCAAGGGATTCTCAAGAATCTTCTCCAACACCACAATTTGAAAGCATCTTTTCTTCAGCGCTCAGCCTTCTTTATGGTCCAACTCTCACAATAGTACATGACTACTGGAAAAACCATACCTTTGACCATATGGACTTTTATTGGCAAAGTGATGTTTCTGGTTTTTAATACACTGTCTAGGTTTGTCATAGCTTTCCTTCCAAGGAGAAAGTATCTAATTTCACGGCTTTATTAGATGTATTTTCCTGGACCTTTGCAATAGGTAAAATCCAGTGAGTGAGCAGTTTGGAGATCATCTGGGCCACCCCTCCATTCAGTTAACAAGGCCTCTTGGACCTCAGGGGTCTTCGTAGGTGGCTCAGTGGTAAAGAATCCGCCTGCCAAGCAAGAGATGCAGGAGACACAAGAGACTCAGGTTTAATTCCTCGGTCAGGAAGATCCTCTGAGGGAGGGACTGGAAACCCACTCCGGTACTCTTGCCTGTAAAGTCCCATGGACAGAGGAACCTGGCAGGCTACAGCCCATAGGGTCATAAAGAGTCAGACACGACTGAGTAACTGGACACACACACATGACATACTTGGACTTCACCAAGGGAAATGCCATCTCCAAGTCACACGGGGGTACACGGCCAGCACCAGAGCTGGGCCTGGACACCAGTCCTCCTGGCTCCAAGCCCTGCATGTCACACACCTCTCATGAGAGTCATCTATGATGAGGAACCACAAAGAATCCTTTCCTTTGAACAGAGAAGGTTTGCTTAAGCCTCTCCTCTTACTGCCCTAGTGTGGCCTGGCCTAGGAGCCATGCCTCCTGCTCAGCCCACACTGGCGACCACTACCTGGATCAATCAAGGTCATGGGCTTCAGCAACATATGTTTAGTGGAGTCACACCCCACGCCAGGCACTGCAAGTCTGAGCACACACACCACTGGCTTTCTTGACCGTCGAGACCACCTGCAGGGCTCTAAGGAGGCTGGTGACTCGGGGAGGGACACGGCCCCCCATCTCTGCCCTGAGGTCCTCAGTGTCTACTGCATGGCAAAAGTATTCTGTGTTACTCCTTATTCATTAAAAAGTAATACATACAGACAATTTTCTAAAACTCTAGATGAAACTGTAGCTGCAGGTTACTCAGACCTTCTTCCAGACCCAATATCTTGGCATATTTCCTCTGTCATCAGCACAAACACCTTGCAAGGAAGCTATAATTAGCTCCTGTTTTTCTTTGGAAACACCTGGGGCAGAAGAGGTCAGCCTCATCTAAGGTCACACAAAGGGGGTGGAGGTGAGAGGGCTGGGGGCTGGCCCCCTCACCCACAGACTCTGAAGCAGGACTTCCCCCTGAACAGAGGCATTCGAACGGGGTCAGAGGCCAAAAGGCTGACATGCATGGCTGGGTAGCCTGGGCTCCCAGGAGGGGGCAACCCCTGGACCTTTGCCCGACTCCCTTCACCAGCCTGTCTCCCCAAGCCCCAGCCCCGGGCAGGCTCCTCAGGCCAGGCTTCAGGCTGCCCTCTCTCCAGCCGGAGCACCTGCACTGGCTTCTTCCCTCCCTAAAGGACTTAGTTCCAGTTCTCAGCTTTTAAGTCCCCAAAAACCTTCTGGTAGGGCCAGCCCATAAATGTCCCAGCTTGGCCGGAGACAGCAGTAAGCCACACCGAGGTTTCCCTTGCACGACTTGGAGCTTTGCCCGGACCGCTCTCTAAGGGAGGGCAGCAGTGTGGAGGTGGGCTTTGTCTGGTGCAGGAAGAGTCCCGGGAAACACTCCTGGGATAGGACCTGAGACGGACATAAAGCCTATTGCGCAGGACTCTGCTCAGGGAGCTTTGCTTAAAACACCTTGAACAAGCACTGATTTCCGTGAGACCAGTACTCGAATGGAAAGGTGCTAATGACTCCAGACAGTGCAGGCTTCAGGGTTTCCAGGAGCAGCTGAGTCTAGCTCTTTTGGAGTTAGATCTGGATTCCGGTGCCAGTTCTATGGGTTACCAGCTGTGGGACCTTGGGCACATCCCCTTAACCAGAAGAGAGACTAAACATGTTATCCCCTCCCAGGGGCCTGTCTGGCCTAAAGTTAATGAAGCCTAAGATTTAAGTGTAGTTGTAGTTTTGTGTCACTTGTCTGGGAGGAGGTGTTCTCAAAGTGTAGTAGGGAAGAACCTCTATTCTTAGTCACTAAAGGGATGCTGCCCATAAACTGAAATTGTATATAAGGGCCCATCTCTGGGAACCCTGCCTCCCAGGTAATGATCATTAAGCTAAAAGCATTTCTGTTTAGCTCACAGGAGACACACTGACCAGACTGTGTGAATGACTTCAGGAAGGAAGAAATGAACACATCCCTCCTGGAGACTGACCTGAACCAGAAAATAGTTAACTTCATTTCCTCCCCTTTTAATACAAAAGAAGCCTGAATTCTAACCCAGGCAAGATAGCTCTCTGGGACACAAGTCCACCGTCTTCTCGGTCTGCCAGCTGTCTCCGGAATAAAGCCACTATCCCTTGTCCCAACAACTCGTCTCTTGATTTATTGGCCTCGCTGTGTGGTGAGCGGGGCGAGCTTAGACTGTAACAGAACTGCATACGCTCCAAAGCCTTGACTCCGCTTCTGCTGTTACTATGGGCCATTCATGTGTTTGGAGGGACGGTCCTTACTCCCTAAGGTGTAGGTGCTATGGGAGAAGCGAGAGCATTCAGAGCTCAGGGCCCAAGCGCAGCCCCAGGAATCTGTGGACTGAGAGCATCGTTGTCCATGAGGCCTCGGCTCTGACTCCTCCCCTTCTCCCCACCTGCCTGCGCTGTGATGTGCTAAGTTGCTTAAGTCATATCCGACTCACTGAGACCTCATGGACTGTAGCCTGCCAGGATCCTCTGTCCATGAGATTCTCCAGGCAAGAGTACTGGATTGGGTTGCCATTTCCTCCTGCAGGGGATCTTCCCAAACCAGCAATCAAACTCGCATCTCTTAAGTCTTCTGCATGAGGCAGGAGGGTCCTTTACCACTAGCCCTACCTGCCTGGGTCTCTTGAAACCATGTATGTGAAAGCACCTGGAACAAAAAAGTGCTATTCAAATGTCCAAGGTGAGCAAGTCCTGCCTTTTTCAGACCTTGCTCCCTGGCACAGAGGATCCCCAACTAGCACACGCTGGTGTCACAGGAGGGATCTGGGGAGATACACATGTCTGGAGTCCACCCCAAGCCAATTAAATCAGAGACCCTGGGGGCAAAGCTCAGGCATGGGCTCTTGGTTTTGGTCCCTCGGCTGCTGCTGCTGTGTATCCAAGGTTGGGAACCACCATCTCAGAAAGCCCTCCTGTGCCTCCCAGACCTTGTGTTTCTGGAACATTGATCCTGGAATACTTCTCTTCGCCATTCACTTGTGCTTAGCGTTCGCTTCCTTGTACTGTCACTTGTCATTTGTTTCTGCCTCCCAGGGTAGGTGGTGAGTATCTTCACACCTTCCCTATCTTCCCTTTGTCCCCTTCCCACACCACCTCCCCTCAGCTCTTGGCATTTAAATGTACCTCCAGTTGTGAGCAAGAGGATGGAGCTGGCTGTCTGCTGTGCACCCAGGAACAGCTAATCTACTGGAAGATAGGAGAATAGCCACCACACGCGTCACTTTATGTGCCAGGAGCTTCCACGCTAGGAGCCCCATAAGATGTTAAGACTGGAGAAGGTGCTGATCAGTCCCAGTTTATAGGTGAGAGGGGTAAGGCTCACAAAGGTGCAGTGGTTTGCCCGAGGTCACAGGGGTCCCCAGTGCTGGAGCTGATCTGTGGCTCTGAAGCACATGCTCTTTTCTGAGCAGGCTGCCCCAGCTATGGTCTCACTGATGCAAGGGTTGATCAGAGAGAAAGTGTTTGAGTCCAAGACTGGGTGCCAGCTCAAGCAGAGATCAAGAGGACGTAAAACTGAGACTCCAATTTCACTGCACATGTTCCTGATATGACTAATACTTGTTTTGTGTGGCCAGGCTGAGAACCAAATGACTAACTCAGCTATAAAATCTGGGTGCTTTCCTGAGTTCCTGCAGAAATAAATTAATAATAAGGTAACCTATAAATATTTAATTGTCGATTAGAGGTTTTTCCTTTTTTGGATGGGAATCAACATCCTTTGATAATTGCATCTGAAAGTTGCAAATAATTTCTGACCCTCACGCTTCTTGGTGAAACCTATGTAAATGACCTCTTCAGAAAAAATCTATTTGGAGTAAAAGACCTGGTGGGAAAGATGAAGAGTGAAACCATTCTAACCTGGAGGTCATTTCACCACAAGGGTGTGAGGACAGGGCTGGAAGCAGGCAGGCAGTGGGTGCATAAGTTAAAGGCTTACACTGACCAGGCTGCTCCCTATTCTCCTCCTTTATGCCCAGGAAAAAAAAAAAAAGGTGAAAGTTGTTAGTCACTCAGTCGTATCTGACTTTTTGCCACACCATGAACTGTAGCCCACCAGGCTCCTCTGTCCATGGGATTTCCCAGACAAGAATACTGGAGTGAGTAGCCAATCCCTTCTCTAGGGCGTCTTCCCCACCAAGGGGTCGAACCCAGGTCTCCTGCCTTGGCAGGTGGATTCTTAACCACCTGAGCCACCAGAGAAGCCCTATGCCCAGAAAAAGTGAAAAAAAGTGAAGTCGCTCAGTCATGTCCAACTCTTTGCGACCCCATGGACACCAGGCTCCTCCGTCCATGGGATTTTCTAGGCAAGAGTGCTGGAGTGGGTTGCCGTTTCCTTCTCCAGGGAACTTCCCGACCCAGGGATTGAACCCAGGTCTCCCACATGCCCAGAAAAGCATCCACCAAATCCCACATTGATCCCAGATGACTCAGAATTCCCTGCCCTGTTGTATGGTTGCTGGAGCCAAAAGCACGAGGCCCACCCGCTAAGGCAGTTGTTCCTCCTCAGTGGTTAGAAGTCTGATCCTGGAGCTATTTCTAAACGCAGTCCAGAAAGTCTGGTTCTACGGGTTCAGCTGGGGCCAAGGGAGAGCTCGGGAATCTGTCACCTTAGTGGACATCTCAGACTCATGAGGCTGTGAGATGCAAGCTTAAGATCACAGACTCAGGATGCCTCAAAGGTCATTCAGTTCAACCCCCTCTTTTTGTCTTATCCCCCATCCCATCAGGGGTTCCCGTACTCCTCTCTGGGCTTCTGGGTTCAACACCCATGGAAAGCAAGGGAGGGGAGGGAGGCAGGATGGGGCCAGGTGAGAAGCCTGGCCGCCAGGCAGACTCAGTGGAGGCCCACTGCGCTCCACAAGGGGAGTTCTGCTACAGGAAGGGCCATTCAAGGGGTCCCAAGCCAAGTGAGTGGCAAGATCTGTGCCTTTGTACCTCTGCACGGAGCAGTTATTCCTGAAGAGGGCGGACAGCCAGGGGACATCTCCAGCAGCACTACAGCATCTGGGGGAGGGAGTGCTGGTCCCCCAGCGTCCACAACGGTTCTCTCTCCTACTAACTCTCCTCCTCCTCCAGGACTCTCACAACTCAGTACTATAACCTCCTACGCATTCTGGGTGAACACTCAGCTGAGGAACTCTATAGCTTGTGAACACATTCTTTCTCTGAAGGCATACAGACATGCTTTAGCGTTTCTCCCATATAACGGGCAGGCAGGTGGTGCTAGTGGTAAAGAACCCGCCTGCAAATATGGGTGGGATCCCTCAGTCAGGAATCCCCTGGAGGAGGGCATGGCAACCCACTTCAGTATTCTTGCCTGGAGAATCCCACGGACAGAGGAGCCTGGCAGGCTACAGTCGATGAGGTCGCAAGGAGTCAGATACACCTGAGCAACTTGGCCTGCACGCACAACCTTCATACAGAGGCAAAGTCAAAACGTGCCAGATGTAGTCCTGCGGGCCCCTCTAAGGACACTGTTGTGCTCATCATTCATTGGAAACATCTCTATACTCCAGATCCTCTGCTTAGAAACTTTTCACAGATTTAACCCTCAAATAAACCCATGAAGCGGGACCTACAAAATCATTGTTCTCATTTTACTGATGAAGGAATTTTGAGACGTTCAGAGCAATTAAATACATTGCCTGATATCCCCATGCAGTTGGTGGGTGAGCCTGAATGAGAACTCAGGTCCCCTGGCACGCTGCTCACCAGCGTTAAAAATATTCCCTTTGAAAGCTGGGTCCAAGGCCCCATCTGCAAAGGGGAACCAACAGAGAAGCACGCACTGCTCCTGATGTCACATGCGTGAGACCTCATCTGGCGGCCAGGATGTCAGGTGCCCTCTTGGACGCAGAGCCCCTGCTGTGATCGTCCACACGGCCTCAGCCAAGGTCTTGGCTGCTCTCCCTGTGACCTGCGACCTCCTTACACCGCAGGCTTTCCTAAGCAGAAGAGAGTCTTCAGGGAATTCCCTAGATAAAGGGAAATGACGTCATGTGGCTAAAATTACTTTATATGACTGTTCTTTTCCACTCCTTGGCAGTCTGACTGTTTTAAGATGTATGTTTAAAAAACATTCAGACATTTCAATAAAAATGTAACACACACACACACTCCTTTCTTTCGCAGACAGGTTTTTCTCTAACTTGAATGTTTTCATAGAAGCAGGTGGGAAACCCTGAAATCACAGAAAAAACTAATTAACAGGCATGGGGTGGGTGTGTGTGTGACATCATTCAGCATCTCATCGGCAGAGTCCTAGCTAGGGTGTCCTCATCGTCAGCATCCTACCTCGGGTGTCCTCATCATCAGNATACATGTATATGCATGGCTGAGTCCCTTTGCTGTTCACTTGAAACTATCACAACATTGTTAATTGTCCATTCTCCAGTACAAAATAAATTTTTTTTTTAAACCAACAACAACAAAAAAGAATCTGCCTGCCAATGCAGGAGACGCAAGAGATGGAGGGTTTTATCTCTGGGTCAGGCAGATCCCCTGGAGGAGGAAATGGCAACCCTCTCCAGTATTCTTGCCTGGAAAATTCCATGGACAAAGGAGCCCGGTGGGCTACAGTCCATGGGGTCCCAAAGAGGTGGACACGACTGAGAGACTGAGCAGTCATGTGGTAGAAGGGATAAAGTCAACATGGAGAATCAGGAACAGTTCTCTTCTAAACCGTGACTGGCTTCCCAGTTTACCCTCGGGTCCTCCGAGGTCCTCAATCTCTGTGTTTATCTCCACATGTGGCACAAAATTAATTATACTTCATTCATACTAAAGTGTAAACATCTCTGGCAGGAACCAAGACTTTAATCAGTATTGCAATGCTCTCTGAGTGAGGAACTGAGGGTCTGTTAATAATTTGGGGCTAGGAAGGCATATTGGATTTCCCCAATTCCACTAAAAGGGAATTCTGCTTGTCATTGGAAATATTAATTTTGAGGAAATCACAAGGTGCCTGCCTGTGGATACTTAAGGACACCACTGTGAGTGGCAGGGATGTGATCTGAAATGAGTCCTTTTCAACAAGAACCCAGGGTAACTGTTACCAGTCTCTTAATCAGCACCATCACACACTTGTCACAAATAATCACCTTCCTGGGACCCCTTGCAGCTGTGGTCCTGACCCAGGCTCCTCACCCTAATATTAACACCCAAACACCAAGAATATAAGAGGCTCTTCTTTTAGATGCTATTATAGATAGAATTGTTTTCTGATTGTTCATTGCAAGTATATAGAAATAACTGCTTTTTACATATTGATCTTTCATTTGCAATCTTGGTGAACCCATTTATTGGCTTTCATGGGTCTTTGAGTGGATTCCTTAGGGCAGGGGTCCCCAGCCTCTGGAATCTAATGCTCAATGATCTGAGGTGGAGCTGATGTAATAATAACAGAAATAAAGGGCACAATAAATCTAACATGATTGAATCGTACGAAAACCATCTCCCTTCCCCTGCCTGTGGGAAAAATGTCTTCCACAAAACCAGTCCATGGTGTCAAAAAGGTCAGGGACCACGGCTAGGGTTTCCTATATGCATGATTATGTCATCTGCAAAAAGATATGTTTTATTTCTTCCTTTGCAATCTGATGCCTCTTATTTCTTTCTCTTGCCTAATTGCACTGGTTAGAACCTCCAGGACAATACTGAATAGAAGTGCTGAAAATGACAGCTTGGTCTTGTTCCAGTCTTAGGGTGAGAACATTCAGTCTTACATCTAAGTATGGCATTCGCTGAGGGCTTCTCATGGTTGCCCTTTACCTGGCTGAGGAATTTTCCTTCTAATTCTGGTTTGCTGAATATTTTTACAACAGATGTTTTCAATTTTGTCAAATGTATTCCTTACCTCTATTGACATTATCATGTGGGTTTTGCCCTTTATTCTACTAATGTGGTGTATTATGTTGATCAACTTTTGGGTGATGAATCAACCTTGCATTTCTAAGATGAGTTCCACTTGGTCCTGGTGTATAATCCTTTTTATATGTTCCTGGATCTGATTTAGTATTTTGTTGAGGATTTTTACATCTGCATTGATAAGACATATTGGGCTGTAGTTTTCTTTTCTTGTGATGGCTTTGATTCGGGGATTAAGGTTGTACAGGCCTCATACGATGAATTGACAGTGTTCCCTTCTTTCCTGCTTTTTGAAAAAGTTTGTAATTCTTCAAATGTTTGGTAGAATTCACCAATGAAGCCATTTGGGACGGGACTTTCCTCAGTGTTTTTTATATTATTATTTTAATCTCTTTGCTTGTTACAGGTCTATTCAGATTTTCTTTTTTATTTTCTTAACTAGTTCTTAAAGGAATCAAGTCACCCTAAAGTGAACAGGCTCAGAGATGCTACTGAGTTGATGCTTGCAACTGAGTCCTTTTCCTTCATCCAAGCAAGGAGACTGTGGCTGCAATATCTAGAAACTTGAGCCAGTTTAATTTCCTGAAATATTTGGTCCAAAATATGGGCTTGTGAATGAGCAAAAGCACTCCATCATTTTGGAGTCCAACACAAAATGCAGCAGGTGTTCACTGAGATGCCCATAGCTCTTCTCTAAAGCTGGAGATGGCTGGCTGATATTACATGACTTCTTAGAGGTGGTCAGTTCCCAGGAATTGCATTAAAACACACACACACACACACACATTCTTTTTTTCTCTTCCTCTTGGATAGCTCAAAGTCCTCTGAAGAGTTAACATCAACAACCATCTCCCCCACCCCAGAGGACCAGAGCCCTTCAGAGTTGCCACTATGGGCTCAGTTTCTTGTGATTCCTTTTCCAATTCAGCCTGGCTGCAAGGAAGTGAGCTTGCTGGACTTCATTTCTAGGTGTATCTGAGAGTCATTTTCATTGTTATCATTTTGTTGTTACCAATGTCTCATTGTCTCTATCAATACCTAGAAATGGAATTATGTGCAAAACTAATACCCGTGGAGAACTTGTAAGACTCAAGAAATCCAACCACGTTCTCACAGTCATTCTTGAACGATAGTTTTTGGCTTCCTTCCTGCATGGAAGGCTCTTAGTTTTCACTTGTTCTCTAAGTTTACTCCTGAGAGGAGAACTGCTCCCATTAATTAGACTCCTTTTGTATCTAAGTTCATGGAGTCTGCAAAAGTAGGATGAGAACCCCACAAAAGCAGTAAGTGGCTACTGGGACGTCCACCCTGAGCCAAGCCACCGTCTCCTCTTGTCTGGGTGACTCCAGGACCTCCTGCTGCTCTCCCTGCTTCTTCCCACCAACGGTGGTCTACCCTCACCCCAGGGGCAGAGTGACCTTGTTAAAACATAGTCAGAGCATGGCACTTCTCTGCTAGGATTAGTCCAGTCGCTCCCAATCTCATTCAGAAGATGAGCCAGTCTTTACTGTGGCCTTCGTCTCTCTGCTCTCATATCTGTGCTCTGCGCTCTCCCTGGCTCTCCACCTGCTTCTGCCTTGTGGGCTCCTTAAACATGCCTGTGTATCCTTCTGCCTGGAACAATCTTCCCTTAGAGAGGCGCAGGTTCACCCTTTTACCATCTCTAGGTATTTACCCAAACATCACATTCAAAGTGAGGATACTCTGCAGACTTGGGGTTGCCAAGGGAGAGTGGGGTGGGGGAGGGATGGATTGGAAGTTTGGGGTCAGCAGACACAAACTGCTATATATGGAATAATAACAAGGTCCTACCGTAGAACAAGGAACTCTATTCAATACCCTATGATAAACCACAATGGAAAAAATTTTTAGAAGAATGTATATACATTTATAACTGAATCACTTTGCTGTACAGCAAAAATAAACACAACACCGTAAATCAACTGTGTTTCAGTTTAAAACAAAGTGAGGTTGTTCCTGACCAGTCTTTAAAATTTCATCTCCATCCCTACCCCTAAAACCTCTATCTTCCTTAAATCTTATGCATCAATTCTGTTACCGTCTTTCTCTCTGCAAGACTGTGAGGTAGAAGTTTCCTATTTGTTCACTGAAGGGATCGGGGTGGAGGAAGGACACCTTTTACACGGCTTAACATCCCATCGCCCAAGCAGGTACCAGTCATCCCTAAAGAGCCAGTTGACCTTGTAACAGAGTTTCCTGTGGATCCATTTAACCGGCTGAGTGAAGCCAGGGCCACCATGCTGATTAGGCAACTTATGGGAAAACTTTTTCTCCTTCTTTTCCCAAGTAGAAAAATAAACTTCAATACCCAGAGAATTATTACCTTTCCTTTTAAAAAGATTAGTTCACTTTGTTTTCTTTAACCAAAGATATATAAAAATATATATGCATATAAACATATACTTATATCGGACACGACCAAGTGACTAAGCACTGCACATACATAATATGTATATCATGTGCTGTTAGGATTTCAAGATATGAAATTCGGGGGGACACAAGCATCAGTGCATGCACATGCTAAGTCGCTTCAGTCGTGTCTGACTCTTTGCAATCCCATGGACTGTAGCCTGCCAGGCTCCTCTGTCCACGGAATTTCCCAGGCAAGAATACTGGAGTAGGTTGCCATGTCCTTCTCATGGGGATCTCCCCAACCCAGGGAAGATCGCTTTAGGACGCCTGCATTGGCAGGCAGGTTATTTACCACTAGCGCCACCTGGGAGGCTCATAAGCATCAGTAGTGAAAGTCGCCCAGTGATGCCCGACTGTTTGCCACCCCCTGGACTATACAGTCCAGGGAATTCTCCAGGCTAGACTGCTGGAGTGGGTAGCCTTTCCCTTCTCCAAGGGATCTTAACAACTCAGGTATCCTGCATTGCAGGCAGATTCTTTACCAGCTGAGCCACAAGGGAAGCCCAAGAATCGTGGAGTGGGTAGCCTATCCCTTCTCCAGCAGATCTTTCCAATCCAGGAATCAAACCAGGGTCTCCTGCATTGCAGGTGGATTCTTTACCAATTGAGCTATCAGGGAAGCCCAGGTAAATTCTAAAAACACTTTTAAAAATTACAGATATATAAACATATATATGTACCTGTAGATAAACACACACATATACATAACATATATATTACATGCTGGTAGGATTGCAATATACGAATTCTGGGGGAATACAACTGTCAATAGTTATGGTAGATGCTAGAAACACTTTTTACCTCAGATATACAAATGCATATATGCAGTATACATATATTTTACGCAATTAGGATTTCAACATATGCATTTTTGGCGGGGGTGGGAAACAAGCATCAGTAGCTATGGCAGCTTCTAGAAACACGTGTTTTTATACCACAGATATAATCAGCACACATGTATCTGTAACACACACGTCACGTGCTGGGCGGGTGAGGAGGGCCCGTGGCCGGAAGCGGAAGTGTGCGTCGCGGACGCCGTGCCTACGCGCAGGGTCGAGGCGGGACGTCTCCCGCAGGGGCCGCGGCAAGGTGTTTGTCATGTCCACAAGCTCTGAGCGTCGGTGGCGAAGCCGCAGCTAATCACTCGGGGAGAAGGTTCTTCCGACTGTGGTCTGAGGGCCATGGTTCCTTCCGCGGTCTGGCAGCTCTTTGCGGATCCGAGTGGAGAGTCTGACAGAAACGTGTTCTTTGTGGGAGAGTTGTTGTCTCAGCTCCCGTCGCGGAGGGGACAGCCTGCGTCGCAAGCTGGAAGACAGAGCAAGCCGGGGGAAATGGAGTTGATCCCGCAGCCCGTTCAGCGTCTCATGACACCTTGCTGAAGGAGGGTGGGGCGACCCAGAGGGCGTGCGCTCAGCTGTTCCCCGGGCTGGACAGCGGGCGGGGAGGCTCCTCACCCTCCCCTGGCCTTGCCGTGTACACCCGCCGCTCCTTCCCACGGTGGGAGCCACGGACACAGCTCTGAGAGAGCAGGGTGCTGGTGAGACCCTTTGGGTGGCCTAGGCGACTGGCCCCCACAAAAGCCTGTCTGTAAACGTGAGATTCTGGTGAGCAGGGGTGGAGATCTGCTTGCCAGGATGAGCAAGTAGCATGCATAAAAATATATATACATGATTATAATAGAAGCTGATATTCATTTTAAAAATAAATTAAAAAATAGATCAGTTATTTCCTGATCTTCAATCTTTTTTATTTTTAATGTGGATCATTTTTAAAGTGTGTATTGAATATGTTACAATATTGCTTCTTTTATTTTTGTTTCTTTGGCGGCAAGGCATGTGGAATCTTAGTTCTCCAACCAGGGATCAAACTTGCACCCCCTGCATTGGAACGGTGAAGTCTTAACCACTGGGCCAGGGAAGTCCCTCCTGATCATTCTGTCCACTCTACTGAACGCTCTAGTCAAGGTCTCTGCTGACGTCCTCCCATCAATCCTAGCTCTCAGTTCCCAGCTCTCATCTTATTCATCGTCTTCCTTGAAACTCTTTTCTTTACTTGGTTTCGAGGTTACCATCGTCTCTCCTCTCCCCTCCTACCTCAAGGCGCCTCCTCAGATTCTATGGCTAGTTCCTCTTCATCAGTCCAGCCTGGAGTGCCCAGAGCTCGGTTCGCAGATCTCTGCTTCTCTCTCTCCACATCCACTCCCTAGGAGGTATCACTGCTTCTAATTGCTCAGGACCATGGAGAAGGCAATGGCAACCCACTCCAGTACTCTTGCTTGGAAAATCCCATGGACGGAGGAGCCTGGTGGGCTGCAGTCCATGGGGTTGCGAAGAGTCAGACATGACTGAGCGACTTCACTTTTACTTTTCGCTTTCAGGCATTGGAGAAGGAAATGGCAACTCACGCCATTGTTCTTGCCTGGAGGATCCCAGGGACAGCAGAACCTGGTGAGCTGCCGTCTATGGGGTCACACAGAGTCGGACACAACTGAGGTGACTTAGCAACAGTAGCAGCAGAATGGAATTCACATGTCCAGCCCAGGTCTCTCCCAGAAAAGGCAGATTCATAGCCAACTGCCCACTTGACATCTTTCCGCAAATTAAGCATCATCTCAAGTTCACTACATCCCAACAGAGCCTTGGAGCAAACAGGAGGCTTTCCATTCTAAATGAGTGGTTACTTTAAACCAAATGACCTTTCAGTCATCCCCAGCTTCCTCAGTCTCCCACGCACAGTCAATCCACCACCCAATTCTTCAGACTATGTCTAAAATTCCAAAAAAATAAAAAATAAACAAAATTCCAACCTTTTTTTTCCCCTACCATCTACATCATAACTTGACCGGAATATTTCAGGGCCCCAACTGACTCCCCCTGTTTCCTTCTCCTCCCCTTTACAATCTACTCTCTATACAGTAACTTTTGTTACCATTGTTCAGTTGCTCAGTCATGTCCAACTCTGCAAACCCATGGACTGCAGCACACCAGGCTTCCCTGTCCTTCACCATCTCTTGGAGTTCATTCAGACTCCAGTGGTGCCATCCAACCATCTCATCCTCTGTCGTCCCCTTCTCCTCTTGTCCTCCACCTTTTCCAGCATCAGTCTTTTCCATTGAGTCGGTTCTTTGCACCAGGTGGCCAGAGTATTGGAGTTTCAGCTTCAGCATCAGTCCTTCCAACAAATATTCAGGGTTGATTTCCTGTAGGATTGACTGGTTTGATCTCTTTGCTGTCCAAGGAACTCTCAAGAGTCTTCTCCAGCAACACAGTTAGAAAGCATCAATTCTTTGGCACTTAGCCTTCTTGAAGGTCCAACTCTCACATCTGTACATAACTACTAGAAAAAACATAATTTTGACTATATGTACCTTTGTCAGCAAAGTGATGTCTCTGCTTTTTAATATGCTGTCTAGGTTTGTCACAGCTTTTCTTCCAAGAGGGCCTTTAAAAAATATGTAAGCCAATATCATCCCTATCATTCCACTTATATGCCCAAGTCTTTCCATCTCACTTACAGTATCATCTGATTACTAGCAACCTCTATAACCTCACATCCCCTCATTTCCTAACTCACTGCACACCAGTCACACTGGCCTCCTGTCCTTTCTCTAATACATGCCTCAGGGCCTTTGCACTTGCTCTAAACTCTGTCCAGAATACTTTCTGCCAGATATCTGCCTGGCTTGCTCCCTACTTCTTCCTGGCCTTTTGCAGTTAGACCTCTGAACACTCTCTGTCAAACAGCATAGACTCCACTGGCCCACCCCTCTCTTCCCCTCACCCTTCCTAGCACTTCAGCCCTGCTGACATATAATACACTTATCGCTTCGAGCTTTTCTCCTCCACCTACAAGCATGCATGCTAAGTTGCTCCAGTCATGCCCTACTCTTTTTGGTCCAGTGGACTGTAGCCCGCCAGGCTCCTCTGTCCATGGGGATTCTCCAGGCAAGAATACTGGAGTGGGTTGCAATTTCCTCCTCCAGGGGATCTTCCCCACCCAGGGATCAAACCTGCGTCTCATATGTCTCCCACATTGGTAGGCAGGTTTTTTACCACTAGTGCCACCTGGGAAGTTCCTTCTATATACAGGGGAAAACAAATCCCTTTGCAAGCAAATCCCTTTGACTGGTTCACTGCTATACAAAGAGTAAATGACATATAGAACACATTTTTGCATCTTCTCTGTAATAAAAGAATTAATTTATAATAGTAGATTTCAGAAACAACATGCATCCAATAGCAGAAAAATGATTAAGTCAATTAGTTTCACTTCTCAATGGAATTTTATGAATCAATAAAATCAATGGAATCGCTCATAGATATTACTCAAAGGACACAAACGATTTTCAAAAAGGACTTCAAATTGTTAACAGACACACAGGGGGAAAGTATTACCCACCTCACAACCAAGAAAAAGCAATTTAAAACACTGATGGGATACCATTTTCCTGTCATTAAATTAGCACATGTTTCTCTTTAAAAGTACATCATTGGGTTCTGGAAAGGCTTTCCAATGGTGAACTCTATTCTAGAGAATGTAAATTTATATACCTTTGGAAAAAAACTTTTGGACAAAAATGCATCATATTACATCAAGATGTTCATTCTTTTTCATCTGGTAATTCTGCTGGGAATATCACATAAGACCATAATAAATACCATGCATATATATTTATATTTCCATGGTATTTTATATATATATATATATATGTTTATATTATGGCGTGTGTGCATGCTCAGTCACTAAGTAAGTCATGTCTGACTCTTTGTGACCCCATGGACTGTAGCCCACCAGGCTCCTCTATCCATGGGATTTCCCAGGCAAGAATACTGGAGTGGGTTGCCATTTCCTCTCCAGGGGATCTTCCCAACCCAAGGATCGAACCTGTGTCTCCTGAGTCTTCTGCATTGGCATGTGGATTCTTTACCACTGACCCACCGGGAAGCATATGTTGGTGTGTGTGTATATATATTTACTTACACACACACACATATATATATATCAGATAATCTACATGTCTCATGGTTAAGAAAATGATGATGTATCTACCCCACTGAACATTATAAAAGCCACTAAAATGATGTTCATTAATGTCTTTATTGACTTGAGAAATGTTTATAACATAACATGACAGTAATTAAAAAAAAAAGAATCAGCACCAGGTTATCTATATAAAGAGTGCAGAATGTCCACAGAGTGCCTTTAGGAACCTGGAGAAATTTGACTTCTTTGCAGAATTACTGACTTGACATTTTCTATTTGTATTTCCAAAGTCTTAATTAAACTTCTCTTCAGTTATGCTTTGGCTGGGCTCTTTTTAGTTACAAATAAACAATAAAAATTTCACTCTGCCTTCCCTACTGCTAACCTCTATTAGTGCTACACGTAATGATTCAGGTTTATCATGATAGAAGTTTTGTGCTTAAATTTTAACCAAAAGAATTGTTAGCATTTTAGTAAGTCATAACATTTCACATCTATTAATGTATAACATATCAGTTGGCCAGAAAGCTCATTTGGGTTTTTCCACAGGATGTTAACCCATAGAAACTTTCTGCCCATCCCAACAGAAACTGATTTTCTTTTTTAACCACATCTATTTTTCTCATCAAAACAAACAATAACAGGGAAATAATACCTATAGGAAAACCCTCACAAGTTCTCTCTTTTCGGAAAAAGACTCATCGATCGCCATGGTGTGTGGAGCGTTGGAATCAGCTGTACTTGGCATAGGAGAACTGACCAAGAGGGACTCTATCTAGTGGTCTCATCACCTGCTCCTCAGAACCCAGGAGGAGGAGGGGACAGCAGAATTCCCAGGCAGCCACACGGAATTCACCAAATAAATTTTAAACCTATCCTCTGTTGCACACCTGGGCGCCTGTACAGGCAGACCTGGCCTACAGTTGATTCAAAGCAGTGAATGGGGACGTCCCTGGTCGTCCAGTGGCTAAGACTCTGTGCTCCCAATACAAGGGGCCCAGATTCAATCCCTGGTCAGCGAACTAGATCCCACATGCTGCACCTAAGAGTTTGCACACTGCAATAAAGACCCAGAACAGACAAGTTAATAAATTATCTTTTAGAGTTAAAAAAAAAAAAAGTGAATGCCTTTCTAAGTTGAAACTTTTGAAATAGCTATAGACTCAGAATAACGCAGACACACCTTCACCCAGTGCCCCCAGCCATAACATTTTGCAATGTTATAGTACAACCCCACAACCAGGATATCAAACGAGGTTGATACAATCCACTGATCTTATTCAGATCACCCCAGTTTTACTTGCACACATGTGTGGGTATGTGTTGAGACCTACACAATTTCATCATAAGAGCAGTTTCATTCTTTCAACACAGCAGTCAAGATACAGAGCGGCTCCCTCACTACCAGGACCCCTCTTGACCTTTTACAGACACCCACCTCCTTCCTCTGAGCCTGGTCTATTCCTAACCTCTAGCAGCAACTAATCTGTTTTCCATTTCTACATTTTTTCATGTCAAAAAAAATTATGTAAATGGAATTAATTATACAGTGTGTAAGCTTTGGGGATTGTCTTTTTTTTTTTTTCCACTCAGCATAATTCCTTCTAGACCCATCCAAGGGATTCTTCCAAGTAGCTACCTGTGTCAGTTTGGATTCCTATTTATTGCTGACTAGAACAAAGCTAGTGGAGGTGATGGAATTCCAGGTGAGCTATTTCAAATCCTGGAAGATGATGCTATGAAAGTGCTGCACTCAATATGCCAGCAAATTTGGAAAACTCAGCAGTGGCCACAGGACTGGAAAAGGTCAGTTTTCATTCCAATCCTAAAGAAAGGCAATGCCAAAGAATGTTCAAACTACCACACAATTGCACTCATCTCACATGCTAGTAAAGTAATGCTCAAAATTCTCCAAGCCAGGCTTCAGCAATATGTGAACTTCCACATGTTCAAGTTGGTTTTAGAAAAGGCAGAGGTGCTGCTGCTGCTAAGTCACTTCAGTCATGTCTGACTCTTTGTGACCCCATAGACGGCAGCCCACCAGGCACCTCCATCCCTGAGATTTTCCAGGCAAGAGTACTGGAGTGGGGTGCCATTTCCTTCTCCAATGCATGAAAGTGAAGTCGCTCAGTCGTGTCCGACCCTCAGTGACCCCATAGACGGCAGCCCACCAGGCACCTCCGTCCCTGGGATTTTCCAGGCAAGAGTACTGGAGTGGGGTGCCATTTCCTTCTCCTAAAGGCAAACAAACTAGAGATCAAATTGCCAACATCCACTAGATCATCAAAAAAGCAAGAGAGTTCCAGAAAACATCTATTTCTGCTTTGTTGACTATGCCAAAGCCTTTGACTGTGTGGATCACAATAAACTGTGGAAAATTCTGAACGAGAGGGGAACACCAGACCACCTGACCTGCCTCTGGAGAAATCTGTACGCAGGTCAGGAAGCAACAGTTAGAACTGGACATGGAACAGACTGGTTCCAAATAGGAAAAGGAGTCCGTCAAGGCTGTATATTGTCACCCTGCTTATTTAACTTATATGCAGAGTACATCATGAGAAATGCTGGGCTGGAAGAAGCACAAGCTGGAATCAAGATTGCTGGGAGAAATATCAATAACCTCAGATATGCAGATGATACCACTCTTATGGCAGAAAGTGAAGAGGAGCTAAAAAGCCTCTTGATGAAAGTGAAAGAGTAGAGTGAAAAAGTTGGCTTAAAGCTCAACATTCAGAAAACAAAGATCATCGCATCTGGTCCCATCACTCCATGAGAAATGGGAAAACAGTGGAAATGGTGTCAGACTTTATTTTTGGGGGCTCCAAAATCACTGCAGGTGGTGATTGCAGTCATGAAATTAAAAGACGCTTACTCCTTGGAAGGAGGATTATGACCAACCTAGATAGCATATTCAAAAGCAGAGACATTACCTTGCCAACAAAGGTCCATCTCATCAAGGCTGTGGTTTTTCCAGTGGTCATGTATGGATGTGAAAGTTGGACTGTGGAGAAAGCTGAGCACCAAAGAATTGATGCTTTTGAACTGTGGTATTGGAGAAGACTCTTGAGAGATACTTGGACTGCAAGGAGATCCAACCAGTCCATTCTGAAGGAGATCAGCCCTGGGATTTCATTGGAAGGAATGAGGCTAAAGCTGAAACTCCAATACTTTGGCCACCTCATGCGAAGAGTTGACTCATTAGAAAATACTCTGATGCTGGGAGGGATTGGGGGCAAGAGGAGAAGGGGACGACAGAGGATGAGATGGCTGGATGGCATCACCTACCTGATGGACATGAGTTTGAGTGAACTCCAGGAGTTGGTGATGGACAGGGAGGCCTAGCGTGCTGCAATTCATGGGGTCCCAAAGAGTTGGACATGACTCAGCGACTGAACTGAACTGAACTGAATATAACATGGCCTGGGTGCACCACATTTTGCTTAACCATTGAAAGCTTTTAGAGTGTTTCCAGTTCTTGGCTATTACAAATAAAGTTTCTACAAGCATCCATGTAGTTTTTTCTATAAACTTAAGTTTTCATTTCTCTGGGATAAATGCCCAAGAGCACAATGATAAAGAATCCACCTGCCAATGCAGGAGATTCAAGAGACACAAGTTCAATCCCTTGGTTGGGAAGATCTCCTGGATGAGGAAATGGCAAACTGGTATTCTTGCCTGGAGAATGCCATGGACAGAGGAGAGGAGGTTGGGAAGATCCCCTGGAGAAGGAAATGGCAACCCACTCCAGTATCCTTACCTGGGGAATCCCATGGACAGCGAAGCCTGGCAGGCTACAGTCCACGGGGTCACAAGGAGTCAGACACAACTTAGCGGCTGAACACACATGATAATTCCATGCAGTGTTATAAGAAACTGCCGAACCATGTTCCAGAATGGCTGGATTATTTCACATTCTCACACTAGCAATGTGTGAGTGATCCAGTTTCTCTACATTCATACCAGCATTGGGTAGTGTCATTATGTTCTAATTTTAGCTATTCTGATCAGTTTATAATCATTTGCATTTGCATTTTCCTGAAAGTCAATGATGTTAAACATCTTTTCGTTTTTTTTTTTTTTTTTTCATTTTTTTTTTTTTTGCCATTTATCTACCTTTTGGGGAAATGTCTGTTCATGTTTTTTTACCCATTTTATGATTAAACTGTTGTTGTTGTATTACTATTGAGGTGTTTTGTTTTTTTTTAAAGAGTAGCTTTTCAGAGCAGTCTCAGGTTCACAGCAAATATGAGCAGAAAGTACATGTACCCATATACGCACAGCCTCCCCTACTATCAACACTCCCCACCTGAAAGTGAAAGTCTTAGTCGCTCAGTCATGTCCAACTCTTTGCAACCACATTGATTACTGTAGTCCACTAGGCTTCTCTGTCCCTGGGATTCTCCAGGCAAGAATACTGGAGTGGGTTGCCATTTCCTTCTCCAGGGAATCTTCCCAACCCAGGGGTCAAACCCCCATCTCCTGCAATGCAGGCAGACGCTTTACCATCTGAGCCACCAAGGCTCTACATGTACCCTCAACCTGAGTGGTACATTATTACAACCCGTGAATACATGCTAACACATCATCAGCCAATGTTCAGGGTTTATTTCAGGGTTCACACTCAGGGTTGTACATTTTATGGGTTTGGGCAAATGCATAATGACCTGCATGCACCACTGTGGTTTCATACAAAATAGTGTCACTGCCCTAAAAATTCTCTGTGCTCCACTTTTTCATCATTCCCTCTTCCTTAACCCCTGGCAACCACTGATCTCTTTTACCGTCTGCAGCTTTACTTTTCCAGTATGTCATGTAATTGGAATCACACATGCAGCCTTTTCAAATTGACTTCTTTCACTTAGTAATAGGCAATAAGGATCTTCCATGTCTTTCTATGACTTGATAGCCCATTTCTTTTTAGCACTGAATAATGTTGCATTGTCTGGCTATATCAGAATTCATTTATCCATTCACCTATTGAAGTACATCTTGGTTGCTGCCAAGCTTGGGTGATTATGAATAAATCTGCTATAAACATCCATGTGCTGACTTTTGTAAGGATGTAAGTTTCCAGTTCACTTGGATAAGTCCCAAGGAGCAAACCTGCTGGAATATAGAGTAAGTTTGGTTTTTTAAAAACTGTCTTCCATGTTGGCCATACCATTTGCATTCCCACCAACACTGAAAAAATTCTGTCATTCCACCTTTTCACCAGCATCTGCTGTTGACAAAGATTTGAATTTTGGCCACTTCAATAGGTGTGTAGTTGTATCTCGTTGTTTTAATTTGAAAATCCTGAATGACAGATAATGGGGAGTATCTCTTAATATGCATTTGTGCTATCTGTGTATGTTCTTTGGTGAGGTGTCTGTTCAGGTCTTTGCTCAATTTTTATTCAGGTTGTTTGCTTTCCTGTCACTGAGTTTTAAGAGTTACTTGTACATTTTAACTAACAGTACTTTCTCAGATGTGACTTTTGCAAGAACACTTTGTCTGGCCCTAGGCCCCAAATATTTTTGCTTCAATGTAAGAGGCAACTGAAGAGAGCTCTGAAAATTAGAAAGAGGAAAACAGAGAGACTGCAAAGTGGAAGAACAACAAGGCAACATGGCTGTGTTTTTCTTTTTTCAACCCCCAACCCATGAGATGAAAGTGACACAGCCTTCTTATTTTGCAACTCCCAATTCTGCAATAGAAAATGACCAAGGTAACAGTCCTCCCCTGGACAGAGCAGGAATCCTACCCCCCAAATACCAGAAGGGATGGATCAGGAACCCTGCCTACAAAACAAGGCAAGGAAAAGTGTTTTCCTTTCCTTCTGGCTTGAGACCCTCCTCCATCTAGAGATACCAGGGAGCCAGAAAGTCCTGGCAAGGGGGCTCTTCCATAGGAAGTTCTGAGTCAAGGAAGCATCTCTGTCTCCTGATAAAGACTCCAACCCAGAGACACCAGATGCAGGGCAGCATCAGCAAGAGAGAATCTGCCACAATAAGCACCCATCCCAGGAAGTGCTCTCTGCCCCCAAAGGCAGGGAGGAGCCTGCCCAGGAATCACTGTTTATTTCCAGGACCTGCAGTGTCCCTTCCCTCATTTACAGGCACCAGCTGAGAAATTCCCTCCACCCTCTATGGCAGCACAAGGAACAACTAGCAGAAACCTCATCACCAGATAAATCAAACAAGTCAAAATAGCACCAGGAAGGCTGTGAAATTTAATTGTTTTTGCAACCTTAGCTCAAGAAATTAGTCTGGATGCTAAACCTAAAAAGGCAGTCACCTAACATTATAGCTAAAATGTCCAGTTGCAGTTTAGTCGCTAGGTCGTGTCCAACTCTTGCAACCCCATGGACAGTAGCCTGCCATGCTCCTCTGTCCATGGGAGTCTCCAGGCAAGAATGCTGGAGTGGGCTGCCATTTCCTTCTCCACTAAAATGTCTAGGATACAAAAAAAAAAAATCACCAGTCATACCAAGAGCCAGAAAAACCCCAACTCAAGTGCAAAAAGACAATTCACTGAGGACAATACTAAGGAATCAGACATGTGGGATTATTTGACAAGAATTGTAAAGCAGTCATTATAGAAATGTTTCAACAATCAGTTATAATTCTGTTGACACAAATGAAAAAAAATTTAAATCTCGGCAAGAAATACAGGCTATTAAAAAAAAAGAACCAGTCGGGGGACTTACCTGGTGGTCTAGTGGGTAAGACTGCACTCCTAACGCAAGGGGCCCAAGTTCAACCCCTGGTCATGGAACTAGATCCCACATGCCACAACTAAGACTCAGCACAGCCAAAATAAATAAATGAGAATCAGTGGGAAATTGAAGAACTGAAAAACCCAATAACTGGAATTTTTAAGTACTGCTGCTAAGTCGCTTCAGTCGTGTCTGACTCTATGTGACCCCATAGATGGCAGCTCACCAGGCTCCCCCGTCCCTGGGATTCTCCAGGCAAGAACACTGGAGTGGGTTGCCATTTCCTTCTCCAGTGCATGGAAGTGAAAGTGAAGTTGCTCAGTCGTATCTGATTCTTAGCGACCCCGGGGACTGCGCCCTACCAGGCTCCTCCGTCCCTTGTCCAGGCAAGAGTACTGCAGTGGATTGCCACTGCCTTCTCCATTTTAAGTACTGGATAGGGTCAATAGTAGAGTGGAGATGTGAGATGATCTGATTTGTAAACGAGAAAATAATAATAGATTTTACACAGTCTGAACAGGAGAAAGAAAAGAAACTGAAACAAAACAAAAGAAAACAAGTAAACAAAAAAAGAATGTCAAGGATCTGTGTGGCAATAATAGAAGATCCAACATTTGTCACATCAAAGTTTCGGAGGAGAAAGAAAGAGACTGTGGCTGAAAGAGGATTCAAAGAAATGATAACTGAAAACTTCCCAAACGTGGCAAAGGACATCAGCCTACAAATTCAAGAAGCTGAGTGAATCCCAAACATGATAAATCCAAAGAAACCCATGCCAAGACACATCACAATTAAACTGAGAAAAAAAAAAAAGCGAAATCTTGAAAGCAGCCAGAGGAAAACGACACATTACCAAGAGAAGGACAGCAAATTGCATGAGAGCAGGTTTCTCATCACCTGAAGACCACGGATACCAGAAGGCAGTAGAATATTTTTTAAGAACTGAAGGAAAAGGACTGCTAATGCACAATTTCTATATTTGGCAAAACTGTCCTTCAGGACAAAGAGGAAATAAAAATACTGTCAGTCAGCAAACACAAATTTGCAGTTAGCAGACCTCCCATTAATGAATGGCTAAAACAAGTTCCACACAGAGAAAAGTCATACAAAAGAAAGAATTTTGGAACACCAGGAAGGAAGAAAATAACAATGGAAAGAGAACATTTATGGATATATACAATATAGGCTATCCTTTTACTCCTAGGTTTCATAAATCATATTTCACTATGGAAACAAAAATAACAGCATCTGACACTTGTAGGGAAGATGAAGGCACTTCAGTGGAGGTAAGAGTTCCAAGCCCCACTTGAAGTGGTAAAATGCTAGTAATAGTAGATTGTCACAAGTCACATTGTTTTTTGTAACAGAGTAATCACTAAGAAGCGTTTTCAAAAGGATACACTCAAGAACACTATAAGCAAAGAAAAATGTAATTCTAAAATTTGTGCAAAGTATCTATAGGGAGACAAGGAAAAAGAAACAGACAAGTGAGAACAGAGGAAAGAAACAAATGACAGAATGACAGACTTAGTCCTAACATATCAATGTTTAAATATAAATAGTCTAAATATATTTAAAAGCTTTGGGGAGGAAACCATCAATAAAATAAAAAATACCCTACTGAATGGGAGAAAATACTTGTACATGATGTGATCAATAGGGGGTTTATATCCAAAATATATAAATAGCTTATATCTCAATATAAAAAAATTTAATGGGCAGAAGAGCTGAACAGTCTTTTTTCAAAATATGACATCCAGATGGCCAATAGACATGTGAAAAGACGCTCAACACTGCTAATCATCAGAGAAATGGAAATCAAAACCACAGTGAGATATCACTTCACACCTGTCAGAATGGCTGTCATCAAAAAGTCTACAAATAACAAATGTTGGTGAGGATATGGAGAAAAGGGAACCCTTGTATACCATCAATATGAGTGGAAATTGGTATAGACACTATGGAAAACAGTATTAAGTTTCCACAAAAGATTAAGAATTAAATTATATATGATCAGGCAATTCCACCCATGATATACATCCGATGAAAATGAAAACACTAATTTGAGAAGATGCATGGACATGGACCCCAGTGTTTGTAGCAGCGTAGCAGTACTACTTATTTTACAATAGCCAAGACATGGAAGCAACCTAAGTGTCCATCAACAGATGAACGGATAAAGAAGATGTGTTACACACACAGACGCATACCCTCATGGAAAAGAACTGAATTCTGACATTTGCAACGCCATGGGTGGACCTAGTACAGTGTGTTATGCTAAGTGAAACAAGTCAGAAAGACAGCTACTGTACGTGATCATCTGTACGTGAAATCTACCTACCTACCTAACACTTGTATGTGAAATGAGACCTACCATATTCTGGGCCATAAAACAAATCTCAAAAGATGTGAAAGCACTGGAAAAATGCAGATCATGTTCTGCGTCGTAATGGAATCAATTAGATTAGACCTCAATAAGATAAAGAACACAGGAAAAATCTCTAAACACTTGGAAATTAAACAATATACTTCTAAAAACAGTCAGGCTTCCCTGTGTGGTCCAAGGGTTAAGAATCCGCCTGGCAGTGCAAGGGACACCTGTTTGATCCCTGGTGTGGGACAATCCCATATGCTGCGGGGCAGCTAAGCCCAGAGCCACCGTTACGGAGCCTGCGCACTGGAGTCCCTGCTCCGCAACGAGAGAAGCCCCTGCAGTGAGAAGCCCGTGCTCCTCACTAGAGAGCAGCCCCGCTCTCTGTAACTAGAGAAAGCCCGCACACAGCAACAAAGACCCAGACAGCCAAAAAGAAAGAAATCAGCAAATCCTTATTTTAAAAATCTATTGGTCAGAAATATACACAGAACTGCATGGAAATGCTCACCAATTATTAAAAGTTTGAAAGGTTTATAAAAGAAAGAATTTAGTTTTCTTCTTTTAAGTCACTCATCAGGCTCTTTCCTCCCCTGGCTGAGTTATTCCAGTGTATCCAGCCATACCATTTTCTGACTCCTCAATGAATTTTCAGTCCTTTGCAACACAATCTCTCCTCACCGATCACAGCCCTCTCTAAATTTCCATTCATACTATATAGTTCACAATATTCTTCTGCAGGTAGGAAAATTTAAGGGAAGGAATTTTTCCTCTTGTAGACGCTGTCACAGAGCAAATGTGTTCAAACGTGTTAATAAAGTCTTGATTTTAGGAATGGCTCCTAAAGAGAGCTGGAAAGGCTCTAATGGGGTATAAAATCGGGCAATTAAATCCTGAAAGAATGCCTGAAAACCTCTAATGAGCTTTGCATGTTTCCTCTTTTTTTAAAAGTGGGGTTGAACGAGTTACGTTATTCACACTTGGAAGTGTGAAGCTTAGCAAAAGCAGGCTTAATGACGTTTCGGCCAAGTGCTATGAGAGCAACGTGGTACTCAAACACTAATCTTCAGAAATTATAAAGAAATATACACAGTGCTCCAAATGGAAGCATTTTTCTTCTTTTGAAAAAATCAGATATAAGCACAGAGTAGACACAGTTTTGCCTTCCATCAGGCAGGGACCCTGGCGAGGGTGGTGACAAGTTAATTTCAGGAGTATGTGTCTGAGAGGAGAAACACAGCACTTGCTTTATGGCAAGTTTCCCTTGGGGGCAGAGGTCCAGGCTGGCTTTGGGGGTGGTCTGAGGGCCACCTGGACAAGTCAGGTCTCTGGCTTGCTCTGGAACGGGCTCTTTTCCAGGACTCATTAGGCAAGGTTAAATTGAAGCCAGGGAGTGGGGGTTAGGTGGGGGTGGGGTTGGGAGACAGGTCAAACCGCCTGGGGAATCCGGACAGTACGCACTGGAGCCCTTCGGATTCAGGACAGCACCAGACTCATCCACACTCATCATGGGTAAGACTTGTCGGAACTGGGTGGGTATCGAATGAGGATAAGCCCTGATCTTTGCCCTCAAGAGTTTTACAATCTCCACGGCCATGCCTTTGTTCCTGAGAGTTGGCTTTCAGTAGGACGTCACACTCTGAAAGCTGGTCAAGAAGGCTGCTTGACTGGCTGGAGAAAAGCCACCTTCCTATGAAACACAACCACCCTCGGATGCTCGCATTCCCTTTGCCATCATTCTGTTCTATCAAGGCAGGAGGAAAGTAGCTCGGGGATGAGATCTGGTGACAGTGCCCCAACTCCTGGCTGGGCTAAAGGAAGCCTGTGCTGGTGAGCGCGTGCCGTGTGCTAGGTCGCTTCGGTCACGTCCGACTCTGGGCGACCCTACGGACTGTAGGCCCGCCAGGCTCCTCTGTCCGTGGGATTTCCCAGGCAAGAACACTGGAGTGGGTTGCTGCGCCCTCCTCCCGTGGATCTTCCTGATGCAGGATTGAACCTGCGTCTCATCTCTCTCACAGTGGCAGGCAGGTTCTTTACCACGAGTGCCACCTGGGAAGCCCACGTGCTGGTGCCTCTGACCTAAAAGTCACAATCTCTGCTCTGAACTTAGGGCATAAATTTGAAGCTGGTTTGTAGGCTCTGCTGAGTCTACCACTAAAATTCATGGGCATTTCCCAATTACATAAATGTGAAGGGATGAGAAAAGAGTCAAGGAGCAGACTGGCCAGGAGGAGGAAACAGCCCAAGCCTGGGAAACCACTGGCTCAACTTTTTTCAGGAGATAATCAAAACATGTACACTAAACTACCATGACTTATTGTTCCAGTGATCAGATGGCTGAAGCCCAAAATAGGCCATTAGAATCAGCTTGGTGAGGGCATAAGGAATAAATGGAGGCTGGGGTCCACGGCTGAGGAGAGTATAAATCAGTACACTTCCTGTTGTTTCTGTTCAGTCACTCAGTTGTGTTCAACTCTTTGCGACCCCATGGACTGCAGCACGCCAGGCTTCCCTGTCCGTCACTATCTCCCAGAGCTTGCTCAAACTCATGTCCATTGAGTCAGTGATGCCATCTACCCATCCCATCTCCTGCCATCCCCTTCTCCTCCTGCCTTCAATCTTTCCCAGCACATCAGGGGCTTTTCCAATGCGTTGGCTCTTTGTATCAGGTGGCCGAAGTATTGGAGCTTCAGCCTCATCATCGGCCCTTCCAATGAATATTCAGGATTGATTTCCTTTAGAATTGACTGGTTTGATCTCCTTGTGGTCCAGGGGACTCTCAAGAGTTTTCTCCAACACCACAGTTCAAAAGCATCAATTGTTTGGTGCTCAGCCTTCTTTATGGTCCAACTCTCACATCCATACCTGACTACTGGAAAAACCATAGTTTTGACTATACAGACCTTCACTGGCAAAGTAACGTCTCTGCTTTTTAATATGCTGTCTACGTTTGCCGTAGCTTTTCTTCCAAGGAGCAAGCTTTTAAAGACATATACACTTTTAGAAACAGATGTATTTACTTATTTGACTGCACTGGGTCTGGGTCCTGGCGTGCAGGAGCTTTAGTTGTAGCATGCAGAACCTGGTTTTCTGACCAGGGATTGACCCCAGGCTCCCTGCCTTGGAAGCAAAGAGTCTCGGCCACTGGACCACCAGGGAGGTCGCAGTACACATTTTTGACTTGTGGTATCTACTGAAACGTTTCAAGGTCACACCTCTTGACCTGGTATTTCTATTTAAACCTCCAGAACCATTCTACGAGTGCTCTGAGACTCAGGAATGTTCCTTGTGGCTTTGCTTAAAAACTTGAAAGTATTAAAAACATACAAGTAACTCAAGTGAACTCTAAAGAAGATTAAATAGATGTCGGCAGCTTCACACAGTAGAATACTGTACATGTCTTAAGAGTGAATTAGCCCCCTTTATACTGACGTGGAAAGTGAAAAATGCAAGCTCAGAGCAGCTTGGCTCATATGAGTCCACATCCAAAATAATCAATGGCAACAGTAATAGAGTTAATATCAGTGTGAAAAGAAAGAAGGTAGAGCATTAATTACCAATTTTTGGCAGCCTGTCTCTAGAAGGGAAATAATGCACATCCCTGGAAATCTTGGAATTGTGAGTAACCTGGAATCATTTAATCAGCAATAAAGAAAAATAGCAAGGTCCTACTGTATAGCACAGGTAACTCTATTCAATATTCTGTGATAAACCATAATGCAAAAGAATACGAAAAAGAATATATATATGTACAATTGAGTCACTTTGTTGTACAGCAGAAATTAACACAACATTGTAAATCAGCTACACGTCAACACATTTTTTGAAAAAAAGACAGGACAGTGTTGCAGTATAGTTCTGAAACACATCTCAAGCCAGTGAATGTTAGCAGGAGTTATTCGTGATGGTCTTAAACACATGAACATATGAAGTATACTTCGCAGAGGACCCAGATCTCCAGCGTGAATAAGCAAGGGGAAGTCCAGCCAGAGCTGTGTAGCAGGTTCATGTAGACTCCATATGACATCAAAGATCGCAACTGGGGGACTTCCCTAGTGGTCCAGGGGTTAAGGATCCACCTGCCAACACAGGGGACACAGGCTCTATCCCTGGTCTGGGAGGATCCCGAATGCCATGGAGCAAATAAGCCTGTCGCCAGAACTACTGAAGCCGAACCTCCACAGACCATGCTCCACAAGAGAAGCCACTGCAGAGAGAAGCCAGCACACTCCAACAAAGGGCAACTAGAGAAAGCCTGGGCGTAGCAGCAAAGACCCAGCGCAGCCCACACAAGTACAAGCTTTTAAAAAGGGCAGTTGGAAGCATATGCACCACCATATGTAAAGCAGGTAGCCAATGGAAATTTTCTGTGTGACTCAGGGATCTCCAACGGGGACACTGTGACAACCTAGAGGGGAGAAATGGGGTGGGAGGTGGGAGGGAGGTTCAAGATGGGGGGGACATATGTATACCTATGGCTGATTCATGTTGACGTATGGCAGAAACCAAAGCCATATCGTAAAGCAACTATCCTTCAATTAAAAATAAATTTTTAAAAAAGAGTGCGGTTGGTTGTGGGTTTTGAGTGAGCAGTTTTTAAGTCTCTTGAAGCCTCAGTTGGGCAAGAAGTCCTTTTTAAGGTCTGGTTGAGAAGGGCTCAGTGGGCGAGTGCGGAAGTGCAGGTGAGTAATTTCTGCTGGCCATGGCACGTGTGCTGGTACCAGGGCAGTGCGAGCTGGCTGACCACCACCGATCTAGCTAAACACAGCCCCTTCCAGAATAACCTCAGTGGGCTTTCCCACTCCAATACTTTCTCTCTTTCATCCGAAACCTCCGCTTTCCCAAGTTACTCAACCGAAGAAAATCAGAAAAACAGAGACAGACAGAGAGAAATGCATTAGGAAGAAGAAAATACGAGTGGTGATGGGGACTCTCAGGAGGGAGGGCCATTGCAGATGAATTACTGGAGGTGCAAATCACACTCACAAACGTGTGCAAAACCAACCAGGACCTCAAGCAGCAATGACAGACCCCCAGTCCCAGAGCCTGCCTTCCGGCCACCCCCAGGGAGCCTGCTCCACAACGTGGCCATTGATTCAGCCCAGGTGCACGCAGCCCCCGGCCAGCCCCATTTCCCCTTCCTACCCACAGCCTCCCCGCTGCTCAGGAAGCTGTGAGGTCCCTGCTGTGCCTGCAGAACCCAGCAACAGCTCAGGAGCCTGGGGAGAAAAGAGGAGGCAGGGTGGGGGACAGTTCCAGGCTGATTCTCACCCTGAGAGCAGCTCTTGCGGCAAAGACAAGCCATTAAGTGAACTTGGGACAGTCTTGTAGGCCTTATGCCTTTACTGCCAGCCAGGATTGGACCAGGGAGAAAGATGAAGCCACCAACAATACTGGAGCCATTACCGTGCATTCTGTGGGCTCCTTGGGCCAGCCTAGGCTCCCCAGGTGGCTCAGCGGTAAAGAATCTGCCTGCCAGCGCAGGAGATGCAGAAGCCTCAGGTTCGATCCCTGGGTCAGGAAGACCCCCTGGAGGAGGAAATGGCAACCCACTCCAGTATTCTTGCCTGGAGAATCCCATGGACAGAGGAGCCTGGTGGGCTACAGTCCACGGGGTCGCAAAGAGTCAGACACAGCTGACACAGCACACACACACCGATCAGAACTTGGCAGTAATGATTCGCAGTGCACAGGTGGAGGGCCATGGTGCTAGGGAGTTAACTGAAGTCTGAGCATGATTGAAATCTCTCCTGGGCATGACCGCAGTCAGGTGAGATTCCTGAAAACCAAGAAATCTCCAAGATGCAATGAAACAAGTCTCTAAGGATGTTTTAGTCACCCACGGGGACAGGCTTGAGAAGACTTCAGACCAGGAAAAAACACATCTCTGTGGTTTAAGACACCTAGCTTGTGGACTTTGTGCTGCTTGCCTTTGAAAACAAATACAACAGCTCATTTTCGACATCCTGCTAACAGAAACTTAGACTGTCTACAACAGTTCCCAGTGTCAGGCTACACATCAGAATACAGCAAAGCCGGAATTACATGCTTTTAGCCTAAACTAGGGCTTCTCCAGGGCTCAGCTAGAAAAGAACATGCCTGCCAACACAGGAAATGCAAGAGACAAGGTTTGATTCCTGGGTTGGAAAAATCCCCTGGAGAAGGAAATGGGAACCCACTCCAGTGTTCTTGCCTGGAGAATCCCATGGACAGAGGAGCCTGGCAGGCTAAAGTTCATGGGGTCACAAAGAGCTGGACATGCAGCCTAAAATAGGATCACGGGCTTTCCCTGAGACTTCCCTCACGTCTCAGGAAACTGTCCAGGAACCATCTACTTATCAAGGGCAGTGCCACCTGCAAGGGATCTGTGTGTCTTAACTGACATATTGTAAATACACACAAAAAACCAGAGAGCTGATACCCTAAGCATAAAGTCCTAAATATTAGATGAGAATTAGATTAAGTGCATGTTGATTCCATTTAACCCACTTAACCGTGTTTTTGTCCTCTATATAATTGTCGACTGGAAATCTATGCATGTGAAAAAGCATCTAGGTTTTCACTTACTATCCTTACATGTTTATAACACACAGAAGGAAAACATCCACACAATATGGGCTCCAAAACAAATGGAATCAAACCAAGATGTTCTTTGTTTGAGGGACGTTTTCTGAATTAGGGCCATGAAAACACTCATGATTTTGTGGCAATTTCACAAAATAGGATTTACCTTGATGACTTCGTAAAGCCTTGCACTGTAATTTTATCTACAGACATTTCTGATTTTTCTGTCATCTGATATGCATTTTGCTGGATGAAGACATAAACATGAATTCCACTTGGGATTGTTTGTTTCCTCATCACTGGTAACTGTCACAGCACCACCCCAGACAGTCAGGACATGAGCTCACCTAAAGTGGAGCTGGGGTTCAGCTTGCCTCGGGCAGCACGAGCATGGCGCAGCATCGGGCTGCACAGACACTGCATAACTCATTCATTCGTTCAGCAAGCACACCCTTCCCCTGCTAGTGTGCCCAGCATCCCATATGATGAGGAGGAGCCCTACAGGATGAAACAACCCATCCTGGAAGGAAGGCTGTTGTCTAGTCACTCAGTCATGTCTGACTCTTATGTGACCCCATGGACTATAGCCCACCAGGCTCCTCTGTGCCTGGGGTTTCCCAAGCAAGAATCCTGGAGTGGGCTGCCATTGCCTTCTGCAGGGGGTCTTTCTTGACCCAGGGATGGAACTTGCGTCTTCAAGCCCAAAAGGAAAGTAGTATAGAACTATTTTTTCTATCTACATTAATGTAGTCTATACACATGTCTATGCACCACCTTGTTTAAAATTATTTTTGGCAAACCCCACAGGCCAGTTTTCTGTTTGTTCTCTGAGGGGCCCGGAAGGTCTGCGCTGGCACCAGCAGGACAGAATCGGGTCTTGTGGGCTCCTTCCTAAGGATCCTAGCTGGACAGGGAGCAGAGGGTAATCCAGAATGTCGTTTCTAGTTTACTGCTCCTGACTAAAATAACAACATTCACTCTGACATAATGACTGTGCCAATTAGGCTTAAGCAAAGAAAAAACTCTGATGGAATAAATTTGGTTGTGGGAATGGAAACCTCTCTAGCAGTCCCTGCAGTAATTTTTCTGCATCCTCCCAGGGGTTGGTGACAGGCATGGTGCAGGCTGGACATCCACAGGGAGGCTAAGCTTCTGAGTTGGGGGTGGGGGGTGGGGTCCTCCTTGTGACCAGCTGCTTGCTAGGCATTGCACCGTCTCTCCTGCCTTGCACCCCCAGCATAACCTAGTCAGGGAAGGGGTGCTGATGAAACAGGGAGAGCTGGACAGCAGGAAGGGCCTAAACAATACTTGCGCTAAAGTTTCCAGAATCCTGCTTTGAGTGGAAGCCCCCAACGGCAGGGTCGCAATCCATCCGACTGTGCACAGAGCAAATAAATACCAAATGAAAGAATGGTTGGATCCAATTTCAAGGGCAGTCAAATAAAAACCACTCTTATAACAGCCCACGTCCTTTCTCTGGGTGATGGTGTACAGAGAGACTCCTCCCACACAACCCCCTTTGTGTATAGGAAACTCAAGTCGGGTGTAGGACTGTGGTCATGCTTTCTTGGGGTCCTGAATGACAAATCAAGAGACTAGGAGCATTTAGACTTTGAAAACAAACAAAATAAAATGGAGGTTCCAATAGAAAGTCATTTTGAGTCATTGTTCAAAAGTACAAATGTCTCTCTGCCGTGGCCAACAAAAACAAGTGTTGACTCTGTTTTGCTTTTTATGTGAAGCTGTCAGCCAAGTTGAAAAACCCTTCTCCTCCCTGGCTGCCGCCTACGGGGACACCTGACGCTGTGCATCTGTGCAGACGCTCACTCGGCGAGGCCGAAGCCCCACCCGAGGAGGCTGCTAGGATCTCGGGTTCTCGCAAAGACAGTGAGACGTGAGAAGCTGATTACTATTCAGATCAGCAGCCAGGCCTGGCTGTCTGGAACTGACATCGCCAGGTAAATAAAAGGGCATTCACTGCAGATGGAGCACGTTGTCACCTCCCACCGTGGAAAGGGGAGGCGCCTGCGCCCACGGCATTTGTGGTCCCCACGTGGGTATGTCTCCAGTGCCTCAAACGCAGGGGTCATGCTTTGTGCACAATTACACATGCTTTGTGTAATTTATTATTTCATGTCACTTAGCACCCACTCCATCCTCAACATCCTTAGCCAGCAAGTACCTGGATTACTAGACGCAGCATCAGGCGGAGATGGATCACAGCCTGGGGTCTGATTGTTGGTCCCTTTACTCGNTTTATTTATTTAGCCCCAAATAAACCAGCCATATCAGACCTGGTTTCAGGATGTATTCTGCTGGGAAACCAGGAAGAGACTTCTCCTCCATGCCCCCAGCTGCACACATGGGCTAGCTGGGGAACCAGGTAGGAAGGCAGCTTCTCAGCACATCTGTAAGCATGCCCGCTCAGTCTCTCAGCCGTGTCCCACTCTTTCTCGATCCCATGGACTATAGCCTGCCAGGGTCCTCTGTCCGTGGGATTTCCCAGGCAAGAATACTGGAGTGGGTCACCATTTCCTTCTCCAGGGGATCTTCCCGACCCAGGGACTGAACCCGTGTCTCCTGCATGGGAAGGTGGAATCTTTACCGCTGAGCCACCTGAGAAGTCCCTTAAGTGTGACTGTGGCTCGTTTCATTGTTCTGGGCACCAAAACCAGAAACTTATTTGTGACAAGCCCCAGAAGAGCTTCCATGAACACAGGATTGCATAAAGACAAAGGTAGAGCGGGTTCTTGCTCTAGAATGAGAATTTCTTATAACTTAACTTGAGCATAGACCCATAAAATGATCTCTGGGTAATATAAACAGATTCTGACATCAAGTTTCAACTGTCTGCGCTGCCAAAAGTAAGAACATTTTTAATGGCATGTGGAGAAGAGCCGGTCTCTGCTGTAAGCTGAGCCAGATCCCTTGGCTTCAGCATTTTCTGCTCTCTGGATTTTGCTTGTTCTGCAAAGTTTGCGCTGGGACATCATTTCATTTGGGACACCAGGTTCAGAGTGAGCCTCAGTGGTTTTATGGAAGGGACTGCAGAGAAGACTTGGTTCTGCCCAGGACTCTGCTATGCATCTCCCTCCGTGTGGAGCACTCTGTCCTGGAGACCCGGCAGCCTGCACAGCCTGGGCCCCTGGCTCTCATGGTCTCTGATCCCTCGCTCCCCACCTGACCTGTGGCCAAGACTCCAGATTCACCCTCTGCCTCTTTGGAGGGAAGAGTGTCTTCCTGACCAGGGTCTGAGCTAGGAGGGATCCCCCAGCGAGCAGGGGTCGACCCGTCCTCTCTCATACTGTGCTCAAATCACCTTCCCACCCCACCACAGTGTGGACTCGGCATCTCAGTACTTCCTGCCCGAGGCCGTGTGAGCGACAAGGAGATGGAGGCAGCCCTCCTGGTGGCATGTGGGTCCCTGGGCACCAGGTGAAGTGAGCTGATGAAAAGAACGTGAGGCGGGATAAAAGGGAATGGGAAAGGGGCAGGGGGGCGAGGGGGGACGGACCTTCAGGCAGCCAGTCATTCCTCTCTGGCTCTGTAGACAGCCTCGTGCAGGTGCTCGAACAAGGGAGGGGAGGGGAGAGGAAAGCGGAGATGGGCCGAACTGAACCTCTTATAAATGGTCTAGTTCCGCCGGCTAGCAAGTATGTAAGATGTGAATTGTTTCATTTGAGTAAGATTAAAAACCCCATTGGGGAGGCAGCCTGCAAGAGGCAGGATGCTTTCTTACCCCTCTTCACCGCCCCCTACACTTCTAGAAAGCTCAACCTTGGAGTTTCCTAATTGCGGGGGGTGGGGTCACCTGGCTCTTTCCAAGGTAGAAGCAGGACGTTGGCTTTAGAGCGCCACCTGGAGGCCAAAGGGGCTCAGTACTCAGAGGGGCTCGGGTTCACTTATCCGCTCTAGGGAGACCAGGGGCACCTCAACCTCACCAGCCCCCCACCCCCAGGACAGGCTCAGGCACAGCCAGGGCCCTTTAACACAATCCGGACTTGGGGAAAGGCCGGCAACCCCAGACCTCTCAGAGCTTCCTCTGGAGTTTTTGGATTCTGTTTTTTCTTCCCATTTAGTCCCACCAAATGCATTCCAACCTTACAGACTCTTACAACTCAAGGCAGAGTTGCTTATTTTTATGAACTGAGTCAACACAGAAAAGTGGAAAACGCACACTTCTTAACCCAAATGCTATGGCTTCCCTTGATTCTTTTAAGGAGGTTGTTGGGAAAAATATCAACACCCTCAGATATGCAGATGATACCACACAGCCGAAGCGACTTAGCATGCGCGCACACAAAGACTAGCTGAATTCCTGTCTTTTGTACGTGTTCCTATGATGCTCTGAAACATACACACAGAGGCTGTTCACATTTCCACCTTTGTTTGATATCCCTCTTCCCCATAGGCTGCAAATTCCTTGAAGCACAGCCCTGCCTCATTGACTACTGATCCCAGGCACTTGCACACTACACTATCTGGTTGGTTTTCAGGACCAGAAATGAACGGAATTGGTATCAGGTTTCCAGCTGATCACAGGAAGGGACACAGAGCTTCCAGGCGGTTGAAACCAATTTAGGGTATATCTTCATGTGGCTCCCTCACTCCCGCCTCAGCTTTTTCTGATCATGCCCCTCCTTGAGCTCTTCATAGTGGTCAGAACGGCCATCATCAAAAGGACCACAAATAACAAATGTTGGTGGGGATGTGGAGAAAGGGGAACCCTCGTACATCGTTGGTGTGAATGGAAATGGTACAGCCACTATGGAAACAGTTCCTCAAAAAACTAAAAATGGAATTACCATATGACCCACAATTCCACTTCTGGGTATATACCTGGAAAAAATGAAAACACTGACTTTGAAAAAAATACATGCACCCCAGTGTTCATAGCAGCACTGTATACAATTGCCAAGATATGGAAGCAACCTGTCTACCAACAAATGAATAAATAAAGAGGATGTGGCAGATACACACACATGTATATATACGTGTGTGTGCGTGTGCATATACATATATGGGCTTCCCTGGTGGCTCAGCAGTAAAGAATCTGCCTGCAACGCAGCAGACCTAGGTTTGGTCCCTGGGTCAAGAAGATCCTCTAGAGGAGGGCATGGCAACCTGTTCCAGAGAATCCCATGGACTGGGGAACCTGGAGGGCTGTAGTCCATAGGGTCACACAGAATCGGACACAACTGAAGAGACTAAGCAGTATACACACACTCACTCTCACACACACACACACACACACACAATGTAATACTCCTCAGCCATAAAAAAAGACAAAATTTTGTTATTTGCAGCAACATGGATGGACTTGGAGGACATTATGCTAAGTAAAATAAAAGCCAGGTGGAGAAAGACAAACACTGGGTAATATCACTTATATGGGGAATCTAAAAAGTGCAACAAACTAGCAAACATAACAAAGAAGAAGCAGACTCACAGATACAGAAAACAAACGAGAAGTTACCAGGGGGGAGAGGGGAGGGGCAGTATAGGAATAGAGGATAAAGAGGTATGAATTACTGGGTATGAAATAAGCTATACGGGTAGATCATACAACACAGGGAATATAGCCAATATTTTATGCTCTATAGAGTGTAACCTTTCAAAACTGTGAATCTCTATGCTGTATCCCTGCAACTTATATAATGTTTCTGTATATCAATTGTACTTCAATAAATTTTAAATAAAAAGAAGGAAAGAAAGGCCTTTGAGTTTTAGGAGGTTGCAGTCATGTGGGTTAGCCCTGGAATACTGGAAGGATTCAGAGCCTTGGGACGGGGCTGATCTTAGGGGTGAATCTAGAGTGAGGAGAAACCTAGTTTTCCAGGCAGAGTATGGCCACTGACAGGGGGGACGCAGCTAAGAGATGAGCAGTCACCCAGCCCAGGTTAGGAGGCTCCGTGGGCGTCTCAGGTATCCTGACAGCTGAGCGGAGCGTGGGAGCAGGGAACGCAGAGAGGACCCTCTGCAAACACTGACTCTTAGGTCAGCAAATGGCAAGACCTCATCCCCCAGCTGGTGGGGCAGGTGGTTCCTCACCCCTTCCTAGGGCTCCACACCACACAGCAGCCCCCCGCACGTCACACACTATTCACCAGATAAGACATGCATTCATGTGACATTTTCTTTGCAGTCACTTGCAGGTACTGTTTATACCAACATTTACTGAAGCTGCAGCATCTTAGCAGGATTTATGCCAGGCATTGCTAACTTCTCCCTGTCGTCCCCTGGAGGTCAGTCCTCCCCTCGAAGCCCAGAGACCGCGGAGGGTGAGGACTTGACTGTCTCAAGGTGACAAGGAGGGCTCCGTATCTAAGCCAGGGCACCTAAGGGTGCCTACCTTCTTGAGGAGAAGAGAGCTCTAACTGGGTTTAAAGTGTGTTTGTGTGTGCTGTGTAAGTGTGTGTATACATGAGAGTGTGTGAGCATGTGAGACCTCCGTGTGTGTGTGTAGATTGTGAGTGTGAGACCAGGTATATATGTGTGATTGTTAGTGGTGTGCTGTGTGTGTGCGCACATGAGTGTGTACAAATGTGTGAGAGCCATGTGTGTGCAAGTGTGTGAGACCAGGTGTACGTGTCTGCTCTGTGTATACATGAGTGTGTGAGCATGTGAGAGCCGTGTGTGTGTAGACTGTGTGTGAGACCAGGTGTGTGTGTGTGATTGTGAGTGTATATGTGAGTGAATTGTGTGAATGTGTATGTAAACCTGAGATTATGTATAAGAGTGTGTGAAGCTGGTACGTGAACAAGAGTGTGTGTGTAAGTGTGTGAGCTCGAGGCAGTCAGCCAGGGCCCAAGCACAGCCCTCCAAGGGGCTCCTCACAGCTCCTTGGACTTGCCAGCCCAGCACACCCACACCATGCCCAGGACGGAGCAGAGTGCTGCGTCCAGGGGCTCCAAGCCTGGCTCGATGCCAAGCCTCGCCTCGCCTCACACCTCCTCCAGAGAACCCAGGCGCAGCACCAAACAGTCAAATATTTTCCTTTTCTGTCATCGCTAACGATAGCTCCATAAGCTCCCAGATCACTGCCTTCGCTCATTGCCATAATTAGCAATTTTCTGATATCATACAAGCACTGGTTAATTATTTCCTAGGAGACAAAGCAAAGTCGTGGGATGCTGCTGTGCAGCGGCTCCATCCTGCTCCCGAGAGAAGCGCGGGCGCTTGTGCGTCAGTTACACCACAGGGCGGGCCCCAGAAGGGCACGGTGACCCCAGTCGGGGCGCAGGGTGAGGGGGGTGGGTTCCAGCCCCACTGTTCATGGATGCATCGGGCGGGTCCACAACATCCCTGGCCAGGGTCCCAGTAGGACGAGAGGACATTTGGCCCCCTCCCCAAGCCACCTGTGCCGTCCAGCATCATCCTCTCCCGCCGTGTTCCAACCCAGCTTGCCTGTCCTTACCCTCACCCTTAGGGCCCTGCTCTGTGTCTGCTTCTCCCCCCGGGGACCAGGGGAGCTGTAATCCCCTCCCGAGGGCAGGGCCTCCAGCAGTGGTCTGGACACGGGCCCCCTTTCCCCCCAGGGCCCCTCAGAGTTCTGGGGCACGTGGTCACCCAGGACACACCACAGACACTCTAAGCAGGTGCCTGGGTGAAAAGAAGGAAAACCACCTACGAGGCTATTTTTGTCCAGGGTAATTCTAGAGACTGGAGCGCACACTGGGTTTTCTTGCCTGCCTTACTCAAATAACAACCCCAGTGGCGTCTTCCTTTTGCAAGCGAGAAAGTCCCTTCTGGGTGGGAAGTTTGGGCTTCTCTGTTCCCAGAACCCAGCAGGGGCCACAGGTGTGTCATCCAGGTGCCTCCAGACAGACGAGATGCTTTCATCTCTCCCTGGCTCCCCCGCCCCACTCCCCTTTACATGGGGCTCTGAGAGGGTCTCCTGCTGGCCACATCCTGTTTGGTCAGGATGCCTCCACCCGAGCCCTGCCACCCAGACCCCCTGGAGCCCCGTCTGGGGTGTCGGGGCTGTGCTGGGACGCTTACACGTGACCCATGTCCTGAAGGCCCAGGCATCTGGCTGCTCCCTGACAGTCTGGCCACAGGACCTGGTTTGCAGGGACAGCCCCGGCTGACACCTCCTGTCCGGGATGAATGGTTAAGAACTCCACGGAGTGTCACAGTTTGGACCACAATGACGGTGCCCCTACATGGTAAAGGGGACTTCCCAGAGGGAAAGAATCCACCTGCCAATGCAGGAGACGCAGTTTCGATCCCTGGGCCAGGGAGATCCCCTGGACAAGGAAATGGAAACCTACTCCAGTTTTCCTACGTGTAGAATTCCGTGGACAGGAGCCTGGCGGGTTACAGTCCACGGGGTCACAAAGAGTCGGACATGACGTAGAAAATGAACAACGGCAATCTGGTGAGGAAGCTTCGAGCACCAGCAGCGTCTCCTTGGCCCCTAAAGTCTGGCCAGCCTGCAGCACCTCCACCCCTGCTGGAGAGGGACTGGAAGTCCTTCTGGAAGCCCGAGACGAGCCACTGTGCGGTGAGGAGAGCAGGCCGCCCACGGGGCAGAGACCTGCGAAGCCATTGCTTCACGCCCAGCATCTGTTCAAACCCAGTTCAACCCTTCCCGTGACGCTGGAGTCCTGGAGCCCTGCTTCATGTCTCCAGCTGAGGCGTCCACTCTCTCTGAGCCTGCAAATCCAGCCTGAGCTCCTTTCGCCTCCACTGGCTCCGATGGGCAATGTGACATCAGGCAGGTCACCTCCCTGCACTAAGCTTCCCTTCACCCACCTGTAAAACTAGAGGGTTAACTGTGCATGCCCCGCAGGCTTCACTGCAGATGGTGTCTGCAGCCGTGAAATTAAAAGATGCTTGCTCCTTGGAAGGAAAGCTATGACAAACCTAGACAGCATATTAAATAGCAAGAGACACCATTTTGCCGACAAAGGTCCATATAGTCAAAGCTATGGTTGTTCTAGTAGTCGTGTATGGATGTGAGAGTTGGATGATACAGAGGGCTGAGTGCCAAAGAATTGGTGCTTTTGAACTGTGGTGTTGGAGAAGACCCTTGAGAGTCCCTTGAACAGCAAGGAGATCAAACCAGTCCGTCCTAAAGGAAATCGACCCTGAATATTCATTGGAAGGACTGATGCTGAAGCCAAAGCTCCAATGTTTTTTTTGGTCACCTGATGTGGAGAGCTGACTCATTAGAAAAGACCTTGATGCTGGAAAAGATTGAGGGCAGGAGGAGAAGGGAGCAACAGAGGATGAGATGGTTGGATGGCATCACCGACTCAATGGACATGAGTCTGAGCAGATTCTGAGAGATAGTGAAGGATAGGGAAGCCTGGTGTGCTATAGAGTCAGTCCATGAGGTCACAAAGAGTCAGACACGACCTAGTGACTGAACAGCAAGTACTCCCTTCCTTTCTGGACTGTAAGCACCTTTTCTTTAAAAGGCAAAACCCAGAGTTATGTGTCGAGTAGAGACTGCATGCCAGTGTTTCACAGTTGCGTCACCAATGCCTGGGTGTCATCAACCCATTTCACAGGTAGGGAAGAGGAGGTTCAGAGAGGTTAGCTTATTGGCCCAGGTCACACAGCTTAGCAGTTAAAAGCTCAGGGATGGTTTTGAACACAGGCCCTTCCTCCAGCTTGTCACATAATCCCATCTCCCTCCACAAAAACCTCACAATGACAAACAAACCTTTCTTCTGAAATCTACTGCAGGTTAGCCATGAAAGTGAAAGGAAGTGAAAGTGTTAGTTGCTCAGTCGTGTCTGACTCTTTGTGGCCCCATGGACTATAGCCTACCAGGCTCCTCTGTCCATGGGATTCTCCGGGCAAAAATACTGGAGTGGGTTGCCATTCCCTTCTCCAGGAGATCTTCCTGACCCAGGGATCAAACCTGGGTCTCCTGCATTGCAGGCAAGACTCCTTACTGTCTGAGCTACAAGGGAAGCCCACGGTTAGCCATGGAGGTGTACAATGGATGACATTTAAAATCAGCTGTGCTCTTCAAGAAAGATCGAATGGATTCCAGGCATCAACTGAAGAGGACAATCATTTACACAAGCCAAGAAAGTGTAAGAGCTTCAGCCAGAATCAATAGGTCACTGCTCCCTATCTTCTGCCCTTGAGAATATGTGCCGTTGAGTCTGCTCGTGACTGTGACTTCTGGATCGAAGAAAAGATGTTCCAACAAGGTTTGCTATTTGCAAAAAGGGCCAGGGGTTGTCGTTTCCCGGTACAAGGATTTGTGTCCAGAGAGCAAGTCTTGCCAGTCTGTCCTCGGCTTTGCCATGTCCCCTCTAGGCCTCAGTGTTCTCCTCTGTGCAACGGGCCTGGAGGAGCTCTGCTTCAGGACCCCTACAGCACCCCCTCTCAGGGACCCCTGAGTCACACGTCTGAGATGCTCAAGGTCTCTTCTGCTGTCTAGAAGGTTTGCACGAGCAAGTAGTAGTGTAGACTGATTGGTCCCTCCCCAAAGACAAGTCCCCAGACCCTGTGAATGTGACCTTATTTAGAAAAAGGGGAGTTTCCCTGGTGGCCCAATGGTTAAGACTCCGAGATCCCAAAGCAGGGAACCCATGTTCAATCCCTGCTGGGGGAACTAGATCCCACGTGCTGCAACTAAGAGTTGGCATCTTGCAGCTAAGATCTGGCACAGCCAAATTAAAAAAATAGAAAAGGGTCTTTGTGGATAAATTAATTTCAAGATTTTAAGATGAGATCATCCTGGATTACCTAAAGGGGTCCTGAATCCAATGTCGAGTATAAAAGACACATAGAGGAGAAGGCCACGTGAAGACTGAGGCAGGGGCCTGGCTGATTTGGCCATGGATCAAGAAGCACCATCAAACCCCACCCAAAGCCAGAGGAGGCAGGGAAGACAGTCTCTCCTTCGGCCTCCGGGCCAACCCAGCCCCACGACACCTTGATTTTGGATTTCCGGTTTCCAGAATTGTGAGGGACTAAGTTCCCGTGGTTTCAGAGCATCCATTTTGGGGTAACTTGTTACGGGAGCCGTTCAGAAAGTGGATACCAAGATCTGCTGTGAATGTAGCCCGAGGGCATGCGCGTTCACTCTCCAAATATTGGTACAAGTTGCTTGATGGGTAAAGGTTTCTGGAAGGAACTGCTGGGTGGAATCACCAACCGAAATCAAGGTAAGCCACTGCCTGTTAGAAAACCTGCGAATGACCTCCAGTAAAAGGCACAGGGGCTGAACAAGTCCCTCCAGCCACTGGGTTAGTCCCCACCTTCCTTGAACACTCCGGCCACCCACCGTCACCGGGGAGCCGGCCCTGGGCTCCCCTCGGATGGCTGAGTGGTCTCTCTCCTGCTTTCCCTGCTCGTCTGCGGAAAGCCCTGCCTGCCAGCCCTCCTTCTTCTCAGCCCAGGTCCTGCCCAGCACAGCAGGCCCTGCTGACCACTCCTCCCAGGCCTTCGGGGACTTTCTTACGGCAAGAGCGCAGGTCCTCGGCAGCCCCAGTTCGCCCCGTTCCCTGGCACAGCTGGCCCTCCTTCCTTTCTGAAACCCCCCCGATCCTGATGACATGACCCTCCCCAACTCTCAGCTGACCTGTCTTCAACCGCCTTCCCAGTTTCCATCCCCTCTGCTCCCAGCATGGTCCTCTCAGGCCTGCCCAGCCTCAGATTCACCTGGGGCAGGTGAGGGATTATTTTACGTCACCCTGCCTGGGCCATGGGGTGTCCAAACATTTAGTCAAAATTCCAGTTATATACACATGTGTATATGCAATATATGTATATATATACATATGCACAATGTATGTATACACATACATTGTGCATATATATATATAGTATTCAACTTCCCTCATGGCTCAGATGGTAAAGAATCTGCCAGTAATGCAGGAGACCTGGGTTCAGTCCCTGAGTCGGGAAGATCCCCTGGAGAAGGGCATGGCAACCCACTCCAGTATTCTTGCTTGGAGAATCCCATGGTCAGAGGAGCCTAGCGGGCTACAACATGGGGTTGCAACATAGGGTTGCAAAGGGTTGGACATGACTGAGCGACTAATACTTTCACTTCATATAGGTATATGTACATATACACATATATGCATAAGTACCTATAATGTTGTGTGTGCGCTTAGTCACTCAGTCATGTTCCACTCATGGACTGTAGCCCGCCAGGTTCCTCCATCCATGGGATTCTCCAGGCAGCAATACAGGAGTGGGTTGCCATTTCCTTCTCCAATCGAGGGATTGAACCCACGTCTCCTGCATTTCAGGTGGATTCTCTACCACTGAGCCCCTGGAGAAGGCCATATATATAGAATCAGGAGAACCATGATATCAGTAGTCGGTAGGATTCTCGAGCGCTGCCTCAGACCTAATGAATCCACAGGTTTGGAGGCGCCCAGGAGTCTGCAGCAGCCCAGCAGCTTATTCTCCTGTGAAGGAACGCAGCTGAGCTTCATGGCCTGCAGGGAGCCTTGGGGCTCAGGAGCCCCTCTTTCTCTCAGTCAGCAGGGCCATAAGTCCCCTATTGTTCCCTCTTCCTTCACCCAAAGAGGCCAGGATGGGGGCCCCAGGAAAGCAGTCAGACTAGACGTGGAAGGGCAGCCTGGGCCTGAGGTCTGCAGGCTTGGACTCCATTCAAGCCACTGGGGCCTCCCAATGGAAGTCAAGAGATGTCCATCTCTCTGACACTCTCAGCAGCTCTCAGGAGGATTGCTTTCTCATTGTTGACTAGACTCTGCGGTCATCAAAATCAGCCTTCCAGGAACACTTAGCCAAGTGGTAACACCACCAAAAGACTCTTCTTCCTTGTGGGCTCTTAGAATCTGGTTGATTGAAGCCAAATGCTGCCACTGCCAGCAACCCCGCCCCCAGCTGATTTCACAGGCGCACAGGTGAGGCCACCACCCACAGGATGATGACGTCCACACCCGGGCCAACAGGCCAGGCTCCCCACTCATCTCTGGGGCTGAGTTTCTTTCTTTTTAACTTATTTTATTGAAGTATTGTTGGGTTGCAATATCGTGTGAAGTTTCTAGTGTACAGCAAAGTGATTTAGTTATACATATGTGTATGTTCTTGTTCATATTCTTTTCCATTATGGTTTATCGCAGGATATTGAATATAGTCCCCTGCATTGCACAGTAAACCTTGTTGTTTATCCATCCTACAAGTAAGAGCTTGTATCTGCTGATCCCAGCTTCCCAACCCATCCTTCCCCACCCCACCCCCTCTTGGCAACCACAAGAGGTTGCCTCCTAGAATTCTCCACCTGGATGCTCAGCCTGCATTCCACTCAGCATATCCAAACCCACTCTATCAGCTCCCTTCCCACGCTCTTCTCCAAGTCTATACCTTGCTTTGGTTAATGGTAGCACCAGTCACCCAACTATTCCTGTTAACAATTCCATTGACATATTTTCTTCCCTTCCTCTCTTATCTCTCACACCTGGTTGGTTACAGGATCTTGTCTGAGTCTCCCCTCCTCCCTCTGACCCTGCAACAGCCAGACTTGGCTCCCCGTCACTTTCTGCCTGGATTCCCTATAAAAAAGGAGAGCTCTTTAAGAGATTGTAGGTAGAGATCTGGGCTTCCCCAGTAGTTCAAGGGTAAAGAATCTCCCTCCAAGGCAGGAGAGGCAGGTTTGATCCCTGGGTCGGGAAGACCCCCTGGAGGAGGGCACGGCAATCCACTCTAGTATTCCCGCCTGGAGAATCTTACGGACAGAGGAGCCTGGTGGACTATGGTCCATAGGATCGCAAAGAGTCACACACTGCTGAAGAGACCTAGCATGCATGCACAGGTAGAGTTCTAGCATTGCACTAATCTAGGTTCAAATCCCAGCTCTGCCATTTACTGTGTGACTTTAGGTGGGTCAGTCAACTGCTCTAAGCCAGACAATTTCCTTATGTGGAAAATTCCTATTTCATAGGGTTCTGATGAGGATTAAATAGGACAGTGTTTAGCTTAGACCCTAGCACAGTGAGTCCATTCAAGGAACACCTGCACTAAACACCATCAGTTCTCCTGGGTAGACGAGGCCTTCCGCAGCCTGGATGTGGCCCTTCGCGCTCCCCTGGAGCCCCCATACGTCTTCTCACACTGCTTTTCTCTCTGCCTGGAGCACCCACTCCATTGCACATCCAGTTAACGCAGATGTGTCCTTCACAATCGAGCTTGGGTGTCACTTCTTCATGACAACATGTCAGGAGCTTGAAATTGACTGGGCTGGGAGTGTTTACACAAAGGAAATTGGCAAACACTGCAAACCAGGGGGTGATTTATTACTTGCATGATTGTCTAGACTTGAGAAAATACCGACAAACGTGTTAATAATGCAGACTAAATGTAAAAGAGGGTTGTGCCTGTAACGATTACACTGCAAATAGCTCAAAAACTGAGCAAATATTCTTCCAGTATTTGCAAACTGTTATCTAATTCAGCAGAGAAGCTGCTTACATCACTGACAAATGAGTGACATACATCTTTGTTGGTTCACTTTGCCTTATAAACAGTAGACATTCATGGTGAGGTTTTATTCATTTAGAATGATATGAGTGAGTTCTCTGCCAAATCGGATTGTATTATGCGCTTATCTGTAGCCTGATTTTGTGAAACTGTTGTCGGTGGTAAGATGATAAAGACTAATAGTAGATTTTGCTAGAAATAGTGAGTCACTCGGAGAAGACAATGGCAACCCACTCCAGTATTGCTGCCTGGAGAATCCCAGGGATGGGGGAGCCTGGGGGGCTGCCATCTATGGGGTTGCACAGAGTCTGACACAACTGAAGTGACTTAGCAGCAGCAGTGAGTCACTGAAGTTACAGGTATAAGCTGAAAAATAAAGTTGCTTAAAATCTATATCATTTCTAAATGTAAATAACAAGATCACAAACAGAAAATTTTGTAAATCTTCAATTGGTCTCATGAATTTCACTCACAATGTAGAATTATTTTTCAGTTTCTAGTCCCCCAAATGTCAAATGGGACTTCCCTGGTGGCTAAGACTCCACTCTCCCAGTGCCAGGGGGCCAAGTTCAATCCCTGATCAGGGAACAAGACCCCACATGCTGCAACTAAATATTACGCATGCCACAAGGAAGCAATGAAAATCAAAGATCCTGAGTGCCCTGAGTGCCACAACTAACCGGAAAGGTCAAATAAATAAATACTTTAAAAAAAAAGAAAAATATTTTTAGAATATCAAATGACAGAGAAATTGGCTAAGCTGTTTAAATGCAAGCAAGATGAAGAGAGACAGAAAATAACATGAACAGAAATCATGTAACACATCGAAACCCCTCCATTTATCACATCATCGTTGAGATTTGAACACAGGGTGGCTACAGGTACAAGAGTTCCAGAAAAACATTCCTAGAAGTCTGTGTAGACCCATTAGCTATATAGGTTCTACAGTAAAGAGTACTGTGTATTTTATAACTGCTTTTAGATTGTGTGCTGGGCATGCTTTACGTCAGTAAAATACTCACAGGAGTGAGAACTTCTTTCAGCTGTGTGCAGCTGCCAGACTTTGTACTGGGTGGTACGCATTCCTGGGATGCCTTTTACAACTTTTTACACAGGGGGAAACACAAATGCAGTAAGTTAGACACAGAGTGCTTTGAACTTGAGTATAGCCCTCAATGTATTGGCCTGGCCAAACAGTTTGTTCGGGGTTTTCCATACGCTGTTATGGGGAAATCCGAACAAACTTTTTGGCCAACCCAATGTATCTGTTCATACAATGGAATACTGCCAGCAACAAAGGGCAGGACGTCCTGGGTAGAGAAAGACACGAACGTGGCCCAGAGGTGCCGTGAGTGGGAGAACGGGCACAGAGGCATGTGTCCTGTGTAATCAAGAAGCTCACCGCCTCTTCCCCGAAGAAGATAGCACTCTTGCCAGGGTCCTGGCTTCCAGGTGATTTGCAGCTGACTCCAGGGTTGCCATGAAGTGACAATGCCCAGACGTCTGTGGTGGCCGAGGGTCCATGGCGAAGCGACAGGTGGAGTCCGCCGGGTGGGAACTCAGGCTTCATTCTCCTGCCCGCAGAGGCCTCTTGGGTGAGGATTAGCCGCCTGGACCTTCAGGGGAGAAGTCCAGCTGGGACGCCCAGGATGCAGCCTCCACTCCTGCCGACCATCCACGACTCGGAGGGAGAGTCCCCAGACAGGGTAGGGAGAGGACACAAAACAGCCCGGAAAATGACTACCAGACACTCTTGTGTCCCTCTTCTCCACGTCTGACCCAGGCAGGAGGGCAGAGAACCACGGGGCGACTTGGGTGGCGTGGTTCCGTGGCTGACCCCCGTCTGTCCTTCCCGAGTCTGGGCAGGTCCTCAGAGGGAAGGGCTCACCTGGTGGGAGAGCTGAGTATGCTGAGCCCTTGCTCCCAGAATGCGGGTCTCGGGGAGCAGCGGGCAGGTGTCCCACGAGGTCGGATCCCACCTTTCTCCAGGAAGAGACAGGAGGTCACATACGGCTAGCGCCCAGGGGCTCAGCTGCCTCGGGCCCCTAGGGGGAAAGGGCTGCTCTTCCGTGTAGGCACTCAGTCCCTAGGATCTACTGCAGCCCACAGCCCAGCACCAATCCTGAGGCCAGTGCCTTCCCCAGAAGGAAGCAGCGCGTGCTTGGAAACTGAACAGCGCAACCAAGACGGAGAAGCCAAGGAGCGCGCCCCGCGAGCCAAGCCTTTGGTGAGCCCGCCCGCCCCGCCGGCTCCCATCACTCTGCTGCGAGCAGGCTCCTGCCTTTGGATTACGGGCACCGAGACACAGTAGAGACACTCCCCTCAGCATCTACCCTTCCACCCTCGGAGGCCGGCATTCTGCTTGTGCTTTTGAACCAAAGAGAATTTGCTCCCCTGGAGAAAATGGCCACGTGCCATCAATATTTAGAGCTAAATGGTACATCCATGTGTCCTATTAAAAAAAACAAAATCAGGGCCTCCCTGGTGGCTTAGCAGTAAAGAATCCGCCTGCCCGTGCGGGAGGCACGGGTTTGACCCCTGGTCCGGGAAGATCCCACGTGCTGTGGAGCTACTGAGCGTGCGGGCCTTAGAGCCTGTGCTCCGCCAGCAGGGAATAGCCCCCGCTCGCCACAGCTAGAGAAAGCGGTGCACAGCAACAGAGACCAGCACAGCCAATAGATAAACGAATAATTTAAAACAACAAAACATCTCCAAGTGGTAAGGAGCCCTAAGCAGCCACCAACTTGACTGGGACTCATTCCACCAATGGTCAAGGCTTTGGGGTTTGTGGATTCCGAAGCTACTTTACACATCTGGCTATTGAGCCCATGAAGGGTGTCAGGTCCCAATGGAGATGGGTGTTGATTTTAAAATCCATACTGGATTTCAAAGACACTACACACACGGAAGTGAAATAACTCATTCTTAATTATATATGGATGATATATTGAATTAACAAACCAAGTTAAATAAACTGTATTGTTAACATTTATTTTGCCTGCTTCTTTCCATTTGTTAAAAGTATGACCACCAGATTACCCATGACTTGTACTATGGCTGATATTCTGTTCCAGTTTTAAGGGAACATTTCCCCACATATTCTAAGAAAATCAAGTTTTTTAAAATAACCAGAATAGTAAGAAACCAAACGAAACACTTTATTTCAATGACCTGGACATTCTAAGGGCTTCTCACCAAGGATGGTGGTGGGGGTTGCCCTGGTGCGGGCAGCAAGGTATGCATTGTCTGCGGAGAATTTAAAAATGATGACAAAACCTAACCAGAGATCAGTCTGCTGTTTATTATTGCTACTATGTTGCTCCCGAAGTGACAGACGGTTCCCAGAGTGCCAAACCTCTCCCCAGGAGCACATGGGGACTTGCCTTGGGACACTCGCTTCTGCTGCCTGCTGCCCCCCAGGGATCCCCCCCCGCCACGTGGCACACAGCCTGCCCTCTGCTTTCAACAGCATCAAGGATCAGTATCCAGCCGGGGCCCTCTCGGGGACCACAGGCTGACTTCCCCTCTGCTTTGCCCTGACCCTCACTGGTCAGGCACTCTTGTCCCACTCCCAGGGCCTGTACCTCTTTCCACCAGCCCGCAGGGGTCGGGGAAGAGCAAATGCTCTTCTCAGGGGTGAGGGTTCACTGCCTGGGGACCCCTGGGCTCACAAATGCTTCTGTTGCCCCCATGAGCTGGGTGCTACACCGAGTGCCCTGGAGCTACCAAAAGCATAGACTTTACAAAGTGTTCTTCTAGTAGCCAGGGTTCTCCGGAGCAGCAGAACCAACAGGATGTATACGTGTATAGAGAGAAAGAAAGAGGCTTATTAGAAAGAATTGGCTCAGACTTCCCTGGGGATCGCGCGCTTAAGAGGGCTTCCCAGGTAATGCTAGTGGTAAAGAGGCTTCCTGCCAATCCAGGAAGCATAAAAGACACAGGTCCAGTCCCTGGGTCTGGAAGATCCCCTGGAGAGGGGCATGACAACCCACTCCAGTGTTCTTGTCTGGAGAATCCCCAGATAGAGGAGCCTGGCCAGCTACAGTCCACGAGGGGTCACAAAGAGTCAGACACAGCTGAAGCGACTTAGTGCGCACGCACGGAGTGCTTTAAGAATCCGCCTGTCAATACAGGTTCAATCCCCGGTCTGGAAAGATCCCACAAACCATGGGGCAACCAAACCCATGTACCACGACTACAGAGGCCACCTGCTGCAGCTACTGAAGACTTCGAGCCCCTGAACCCACGTCTAGCAGCAAGAAAAGCCGCCGCTTGCTGCAACTGGAGAAAGGCCACACAGCAACAGAGACCCAGCACAGCCAAAGATAAATAAATAGACAGTTTTTTAAATTATAAAACACAGAATTGGCTTACGTGCTGGAGGCTGTCAAGCCCCAGATTTGCAGACCCACTGTCCTAGGTCAGGTCCAAAGGCTGGAAGCTATGTAGAACCAAGAGGAGCTCACGTTCCAGCTTGAAGACTTCAGGTGAGAGGTAGTTCTCTCACTGGGGGTGGAGGTCATCGTTTGTTCTACTCAGGCCTGCAGCTGATTGGAGGAGGCCCCCCTCACATGACTGAAGGCCCCCTGCTCTACTCATCATCTATCAATCAAACGTTAATCTTGTCCAAAAACACCATCACAGACTCATTCAGAATAATACCTGGGCGTCATGGCCCAGCTAGGTTGACACATAAAATGAACCTGCATAGCTCCTGAGTGCTGGAGAAGACTCTTGAGAAACCCTTGGACTGCAAGGAGATCAAATCCGTCAATCTTAAAGGAAATCAGTTCTGAATATTCATTGGAAGGACTGATGCTGAGGCTGAAGCTCCAACACTTTGGCCACCTGATGCAAATAACTGACTCATTGGAAAAGACCCTGATGCTGGGGAAGGTTGAAGGCAGGAGGAGAAGGGGATGCCAGAGGACACGATGATTGGATGGCATCATTGACTCAATGAACATGAGTTTGAGCAAGCTCCAGGAGTTGGTGGTGGACAGGGAGGCCTGATGTGCTGCAGTTCATGATCTTGCAGATTAGGACATGACTGAGTGACTGAGCAAAAACCGAGCTCCTTACAGGTGAGCACCAGGGCAGAGATGGAAAAGGAAGAGGCGGCTGTATGGGCTCAAACGCTGAGCTGCACCATTCCTGTTGCACAACCTCTCTGGGCTGGTGCCGCCTTCCATAGACCACACCCACCTGTGGAGAAGCACCCGCAGCATGCTCAGGGCCGTCTTTGGCACTAACTGCCGCCACTGTCAGCTTTACACTGTGGCTGGGATGGCGGTCCCAGGAGCTGAGGAGCCGGGAACAAGAGAAGACTGAAGGGTAAACCAGGGAAGGCGCCCTGGGGGAGGCAGACATTCTAAGGAAGCTCAAAATCACTTCCCATGGCTTTGTGGCTTATTTTCTTTAATTTGCCTCTTAACTTTTAGATTAGGACCTTATGAAGGTGAAAATTCCATCAGCTCCCCAAAATGAGCGCAAAACTTGCTTTTCCTGGATTAAATCCACTTCTGTGGGTCAGGTAGCCCGCAGGCTGGGAGCGCCTCCCTCCACCAGGCAGGGCATTCCTCCCGCTCCTGCACCTCCCAGGGCCCGGGGCCTTCTACACCTGTGTTTACTCCGGGGCTGCTGAGCTCACATCATCTCGCGGCTCTCATCTGAGCCCTTCCCGGCTGAGCATCTGAACTGATTCGACAGAGCAGCACACAGACACTGAAGCTAAAAATAGGCACCTTTTCAGAGCGAGAGGAGGCAGAGTCCTTAGAAGTCCCGCAGCGGGAGAAACGCAGGCCCTGGTCGAGGCCCCCGGGGCCACGGGTGGGTGAGCGCGGGGGTCCAGTGAGTATTTATGGAGCAGTTACTGCACACGGGGCACTGGGGTCGGCGGGGGCGGGGTTAGTCCTTCCTTTCCTTGGGGCTCCGGGAGGAAGGACTCGCCATCCTTCCTCAGGCTCCTTGACAGACGCATTGGTTAGGCCTTAGCATCCGCTGGGCCTGTCCAGTAGTCACCGTGCTCCCACCCCCTCCTCTGCTCCTCCGTCCCTAACCCTAATTCTACCCCTCCTGACCAAGAGCGCGGAAAGTTGCTTCAGTCGTGTCCGACTCTGTGCGACTCTAAGGAGGAGCCCGCCAGGCTCCCCTGCCCGTGGGATTCTTCAGGCAAGAATACTGGAGTGGGTTGCCATGCCCTCCTCCAGGGCATGATTCCTGACCCAGGGATCAAACCCGAGTCCCTTACATCTCCTGCATTGGCAGGCGTGTTCTTTACCATTAGCGCCACCTGGGGAGCCAAGTGCAAACACGCCCATGCTCAGACTGAAATGGAGCAGGACCCTGTGGTCCTCGCCCGCCTCCCCGCACCTCATGTCCTCAGCCTGCCTTTTGTCTGTGAAAAACTTTAGCCAAAGAATAAGTTAAATCAGAGAAGTGAGAAAATGCAGAAAAAAAGGAAAACAGTCTAAGAAGATGAAATAATAATAGTCATTAAGCAAAGTTAAGGACCTTCAGTTCCTTCTCAGAGGCTATAGACAATATTCTGAGCCATGCCCTGTGAGCTGTCTTGTAGATTCCGAAACCTCCACCAGGTGGAAGAGGCTAATTACATGATGGCCAGACTGTAGCCATGACATGAGCTGCCACAGCTCCCAGAACTGGCCTCAGAGAAATGGAAGCAGACTGACCCTGTAACTGAAGACTCACTGTAACTGAAGACTCACTGTTTCTGCATGTACCCACCTCCCTTTGCCTAGCTCTTGCCCCTCGATTGGGGGAGGGCAGGGGGAGGGTTGGGGGGGGGTAGGGTGTCAGCTTTTGGACATGGGGCTGACCTCCCCCCCAGTCTCTCCAACCCTCCACGCAGCAGAGTCAGACAGGACTGAGCATGCATGCATCCCCTGGGCTGCTGGCCTGTGAAACGAAACAAACTTTCCTTTCAACCAGCTTCCCCTCTTTGTTGGCTTTTGAGCTGGGAGAAGCCAGACCCCACTTTCGGTAACCACATCCCAGCCCATGGACTTCTCCCCAAGCCTCTCCTTCCTGAGTGTCCAACCTTGGAGGCACATGGTCACCTACTGATGGCTTTCCACGTGCTTTAGCAACTTTAACTGCAGACCAGGGTGGAGCTCCGCGTTCCCATTTTATAATAAGAAGAAAATCAAGCCTCCAGTAAGTGAAGTGGCCACGCTGCCAGTGTGGGATTGAAAGCCATCTGCGGTAGCTTTGTGGGTCTTTTCATCCAGCCAGCAGGGGGCGATAGAACCCAAACTTACCATCAGGACCCTCTGAGCCACCCGCTTTGGCCTTGATTTATCCTAGTAGGCATTTGATCTTTTCAGAGAGAGAAAGTGGGGTTTCCCAGGTGGCTCAGTGGTAAAGAATCAGCCTGCCAAGGCAGGAGACATGGGTTTGACCCCTAAGTTGGGGGAAGATCTCCTGGAGGAGGAAATGGCAAACCACTCTAGTATTCTTACCTGGAGAACCCCATGGACAGAGGAGCCTGGCGGGCTACAGTCCATTGGGTCACAAAGAATCAGACACGACTGAGCGTGCATGCATGCGAGGATCTATGGCTTTCATCAGCTATGAGCCAGAAAAGATTACACAGGAATTCCAAAATCCTATAACGATGAAAACAGTAACAGTAACACCCTGCAAGCTTGCTTTCTGGGTCAAAGACGACACTGAGTGAGACTCTTTCCTCCTGGCTGCAGTGGGGGCTCAGCTGTGCAGAAAGGAGCATCTGCGGTCCCTTCCAAGAGCAGCTCGGGCCCCAACTCCATCTCTTCATTTCTGAGTGCGCAGCGACACCGTGTGGCCATTTCTCAGTACAGCTTCTTCCTGCTCTATTTTTCATTATTTCAAAAACCACCAGATTGATGTTTTTGCTAGACATTTTGCCTTCATCCCACTGCACAGGAGAGGCAACGGAAGCAGCTGTGACTGGGAAGAGGTCAGCCAAGCTTATGGGGACAAATGTCCTCCTGGCACGCTGGCCATGGCGACACTTGAGCTCAGGGACACTTGAGCTCAGGAAGCCGGCCGAGGGCGACCCCTTTGGGCACTGTTTGGGAGAACAGCAAGCTGGTGGTGGGACTTCAAGGTGCTGAGCCAACATTTAACCCCAAGCTGCGCTGCTGCCCTCTGCTGGCCCCTCCACGTGCCCTCGTCTTCCCTGCCTCCTCCCCCCACCGCCGCCCACCCCACCCCGAGCGCTCCCCAAATCCAGACTGTTGAAACTTGGTGGAAAGATCAAGGCAAACAGGTGAAACCAGGCAAACTCTGCCTTGGTATAACCTCCAGCCGCAGCAGGTGGAAATGGAGGCTTGTTACGTGAGAGGGGACGGTCTGGGGATGGGTCACTAAGCCCCTCCTTTATTTTAAATGTGAGTGCTGCTAAAGGAACTGCATATGGCCGTCTATGGGGTCGCTCAGAGTCGGACACGGCTGAAGCGACTTAGCAGCAGCAGCAGTACTGAGAAATGGCCACACGGGGTCGCTGCCGGCATAGAGATGATGGGACGGGCGCCGGCAGGAGGGTAGAGGGAGGCTGTCTAGGTGGCTTTGGATTTGAGGAAGGACTTGCCCCTGGAAGGAATGGAAGACGCTCCTTTCTGCACAGCTCAGTCCCGCACTGCAGCCAGGAGGCAAGAGTCTTAGTGCTGCCTTTGACCCAGAAAGTAAGCTTGCAGAATTTTCCTGTTAAACTGTTTTCATTGTTATAGGATCTTGGAATTCTTGTATAATCTTTTCTGGCTCACAGTTGATGAAAATGCCTTTTTCTCAGAAACCCACTATGAAAAATCAAGGCTGTGGCTAACAGGTGTCAAGGCATGGTGGCTTAAACAAGGTAGGGGGTGTTTTCTCTCACATAATCTAAAGTCTGATAGAGGTACAGGTGACCCAAGGCTGCTATGGTGACTCCACCAATTCATGAGACCCTAACTGCTCTGCTTTCTGCTTCATCAACCCTAAAGTAGGTCTTCTGTCCACAAGGTTACATTATGATCACAATAGGGTTGCTAGAGCTCCACCGATCAGTTCTGAGTTCCAGGCAGAAAAAAGAAAGAAGTCTCGTCTGTAACTAGCGGTGACAATAGCTTCTATGTATTCCGAGCCTACTGTGTCTACATGCACTGTCTCATCCATTCTCATAGTAACCCTTCAGGTGGTGTTTATTATTCCCATTTCACAGGTGAGGGAAATGAAGTGTATTGAGGCTGTTGCTCTTGTGCCCAGTCGCTTCGGTTGGGTCCAACCCACTGTGACTCCAAGGACTGTAGCCATGGATTCTCCAGGCAAGAGTACTGGAGTGGGTTGCCATGCCCGC
>SJYQ01000824.1:891424-926837 GCA_006410935.1 Redunca redunca
ACCTCTGTGTGGGCTGGGACTTCCCAGGCGTTCCAGTGCTAAGAATCCACTTTGCCCGCTTCCCTGGTGGCCCAGTGGGTGAGAATCTGCCTGCCAGTGCAGGGGACACAGGTTCGATCCCTGGTCCGGGAGGATCCCACAAGTAAGCCTGCGCACCACAGCTACTGAGCCCACGTGCTGCAACTAGAGAGGCTCGCATGCCCAGAGCCCATGCTCCACATCAAGAGAAGCCGCTGCAGTGAGAAGCCTGTGCACTGCGGCCAGAGCAGCCACCACCGACTACAGCTAGAGAAAGCCCTCGTGCCGTAAAGAAGACCCAACACAGCCAAAAAAAAAAAAAAACTTAGGGAAATCTCCCCGAATAAATAAATCTTAAAAAATCCCAGGGGACTTTCATTTTATCTCTGGTCAGGAACTGAGATCCCACACACTGCGGGGCTACTAAACTAAGCCCTCATGTCACACCTAGAGAGCCTGCACTCTGCAAGTGAAGATTCCCACATGATGCAACTAAGACGCAATGCATCCAAAGCCATCTTAGTAAAAATCCTGTAGGTACGTTTTTACACAGCTGGTGCAGCGAGTGGGGCGACTCTGCCCTTGACAGAGTGGCATGCCCATGACTGCTCCTGACTTACTAGACAGACGCCTCTGCAGGCACGGCTGGCTGCTGGCACCCCTGGGCTCCACTGCTCCAGCTGCCATCGCTGCCGTGGTTTTCCAGCCTGAATTGCGGGTGGACCTTGCAGCCCGGCCCTCTGCAACCCTCATGCACTCTCGGGTGCTGTAGTCCAGGCTGATGTTAAAGGTAAACCCCTAGGTGGCCCCCTCTGGGGTACCTACAGTCCCATTTGATTCTGTACCCAGACAGCTTCACTTCTGGGCTGGTGACCCCGAGGGTGACTAGGATAACTGGCTGACAAAGCAGCCTCCTTCCAAAAGGAGGGGGGACCTCCCTGAACAGTCTGTGCTTGAATCTGAGTCTCAGGAACCAAGATAACAGCCCAGCTAAGTCACCCCCTCTCCATTCTATGAGCGACGGGCCCCCTGCCCTGCCCTTTCAGGGGTGTCCCCAGCAGAGAGTCCAGGTGTTGGTCCAGGGTGGGCAAGGTCGACACGGTGCCAGGAGCCCTCCTCAGGGAAGCCACAGAGCCTAGACATGTACAGGATGCTTCCAGAGTGAACCTCTGCCATCGCCTGCCTTGCTGCTCCACGGCCTGTCCCTGACACAGTGGGATGTTACAGATCCCTTCTGAGGAGAGCGGTAGCTCAACATCCTCTGCTCTGTGTAAACTGTAACTCAGTTTCCTAAAAAAGGAAAAGGGACTGGGGAAGGAGTGCTTTGTCCCCAGTCCCCCAGGACCCGAGGACGTTTTGCAGCTCGTGTCTGCTCCGCTGAGCTCTTTGTGACCCTCTGGACTGTAGCCTGCCAGGCTTCCGCTGGGCATGGAATTTCCCAGCAGTAATAATGGAGTGGGTTATTTCTTCTCCAGGGGACCCTCCTGACCCAGGGATCGAACACGACTCCTGTGTCTCCTGTGCTGGCAGGAGGATTCTTTGCCACTGAGCCACCTGGGAAGCTTCTCAGCTCAGGAGGCGGCAGATCTCCTGGCCCACGTGTCTGGGCATCACGCGTGTTGCTGCCTATGAAGATGCTATGAGTTTCCTCCCAAATCAGGATGCTGCACCTCTGCTCTGGACCAAGACCAGCCCCTGTGATGTGGGCTGGGGTACCCGAGAAAGGGGGCCTCTCAAGACCATGAGGAGCTGATCAGGCCACACCAAAGGAGAAAAACGAAAAAAAGAGTCATGCACAGAAGAGAGACCAAAAAAAAAAGAGAGAGAGAGAGAGAGAGAAAAGACACACAAGCCATCCTGAAAAAAATTTAAAAGGAAAAGGGGTAAAGGGGATGGACGATGCTACAGTCAGCAGCTCTCCTGGGGAGAGGCTTCTGCCTGAGGCTCCAGGTTTCTTCTCCAGCCCCTCTCCCTCCAGTCAGAAACTAAAAACCTCAAGTTCAGGGGCTAAAGGCTTGAAAAAGAAAACTATTTTTAAAAAAGAAAAACAGAAAGGGAAAAATATCCGCCTAGACACAGGGGAGAAAATAAAAGATAACTGTATAGATCTACCTATATGTGTATGTATATGTATTTTTGCATTAAAATTATATATAATTATATATTAATTACAGGACTCCCCTATAGCTCAAATGGTAAAGAATCCGCCTGTAACGCAGGAGACCTGGGCTTGATTCCTGGGTCAGGAGGATCCTCTGAAGAAGGGAATGGCAATCCACTCCAGTATTCTTGCTTGTAGAATCTCATAGACAGAGAAGCTTGGAGGGCTACAGTTCGTGGGGTCACAAAGAGTCGGACATGACTGAGGAACTAACACTATATATTAATTACACTATAAGTATTATAGTTGTATCATATATAATTTTAATGCAAATAAAATATATATAGTAAAACTTTTTAAAGGGAAACTTCAGTAAAGTGGAGTCAGGAGGCCAGAAGGGCTGCTCATGCCATACCACTCTGACATTAATTACAGGAAGTGCCATCAACAGACCCCAACAGAAGAATCATCACCAAGAAGGGATCATCAATTCCAGGCCCCAACCGGGAAAGACGTACCCTGCATCTCCTATCAGAAATTGACTACAGATAAACCAAGTGCTGATAAAACCCTGTTTTACTTTGAAGGTGACCAATACATATACCTGGGCTTCTCTGGTGGCTCCACGGGGTCACAGGAGAGCTGGATACGACTTAGCTCCTGAACAACAATACATATACGTACGTAACTACACCAAAACAGAGGTCTACAACTTGGTCCAGTTGGAAATCCAGAATTTGCACACTGAAAGTTTATATCACAAATTATCTGATTAGTGGTATTTGCTCCTGTCCAAAACATCCATGTGGACATCTGGTCCACACTCAACGGTCTTGTCAAAAACATGTTTGGTCTTGTCAAAAAACATCCAGCCTTAGGAAACATCCCTGGGTTCAAACAGTTAGTAACATTCCTTTATACTTTTGGTTTACAGGATTAATACCTGAAAAATACTATCATGTTTCATTAGTCCAGTAATTGTGCTGTAGCTATACTGCTGAGAGCATCGCTTCTTGCCCAGTAGCCTAGCTGGTGATGGCACATGGGGTCAGGGCTGAAACCCTGCAGTAGGAGCTGGGACTGGGATCTCATGATACACGGTGAACTAATATGTCACTGGGCTATTTTTTGTTTTTGTTTTTTTTGCATTTCAACTGTGTTTTTACCTTTCTTGAAATAATAAAGCACAATATGCTGAAAATGTTGCTTTCCCTGTGATAAGGAACCCATCTGCCAATGCAGGAGAAATAAGAGATGTGGGTTTGATCCCTGGGTCAGGAAGATCACCTAGAGGAGGGCATAGCAACCTATTCCAGTATTCTTGCCTGGAGAATCCCATGGACAGAGAAGTCTGGGGGGCTATAGTCCAATCAGTTGCAGAGAGTCAGACACGACAGAAGCAACTTAGCATGTACACAAAAATTCACCAATTTCAATACGTTTTTTTAAAAATGCATGCTGATATGACAGCTGTCACCATACAATGTAACAAAGTTATTCTGAATGAAGTAAAGACAACTAGGGGCTACCTGCATTTGCACGGCAAAGAAATCACAACATTAACCCTTTATTGTGCACGACAGATCTCAAGATTGCGAATATAAATGTTATTAGACAACTCCTACCAAATACAGAAATAAAAGGATGCTTGTTTCACTGTCACAATCATGTTGGTAAACAATATCTTCTTTGGGTCTAATACAAGAATATGTGACAACAGAAAGACACACCTGTAGGTGATTGGAGACTTCCACTAATGCCTTTGGAAGATGTGAATGAACCTTCTAGTACACTGTGGAGAATGCAGAAGACAATGTCAATGGCTGAATGAATTCTGTTGAAAGAGTGTACGTTTGTGGAAGGCATGGCAAAGGCAGAAAACCAGAGCTCCAGGACTTCCACTAGAAACCTGAAATGTTTACACATCAGGACTGAATGGTGATCAAAGGATAAACCACACCGTGGAAGGCTGGCAAAGCACATTTCAAAAGCTGATGGCAGCGCATCATCCTTCAGTGGAGAGGTTTACTGAGGTTGGAAAGATGGACAGCAAAGCAATGAACAAGTCATCACCCAGACTTTTGGTGGTCACACTCAAATACGGGCACCAACTTCATAGCGATACCAACAAAATCAAGTTCACATAACCAACATTTCTAACATACGTAACTAACATAAATATCAGGTCAATATGTGCATGAGCACAGCAACTGCTCATCCACTGAAGAATAACCTCGCTGAACTTCATGATGAGGAAGAACAAGAATAAATGTGAAATCCCGATCATCATGAGCTGCAGTGAAAATGATAAAATTTTAACAAAGTGAAATGTTTGCGTTATTTGACAAATCATAGACCAAATGTCTCAAGGGACGTTTTGCTGTTGTTGTTCAGTTGCTAAGTTGTGTCCTCCTCTTTGCAGCCCCATGGACTGCACACACCAGGCCTCCCTATCCCTCCTCATCTCCCGGAGTTGGCCCAAGGGATGTTTTGAACAGGACCAAGTGTTCTGCAAGGGGTCTCTGTCATTACTGCAAAAAGCCAGGACCTTGAAAGAAACACTGCTCCATGTTTGAGTGCTCCAGGTACCACAGCCCTCCAGCCAGCCTCCCCAGTGTTCTCCTGTCCCCAGGGACAGGTCTCCTGAAAGACTCCAGGGGCTCTTCCCAATCCTTCTCCCAAGTGTCTTGGAGAAACGCCACTCTCCTGACTGGAAAAGACTCTTTCTGTCCCTACTGACACCAGAGCTACACTCAGTGCTCAATCCTATCACCATTCAACAGTCCCTGCTTCAGAGTTCTAAACAGTTCAAATATTTGGGTCTCTGAAAAACCTCACCAGGTTTCTAGCTCTAAATTTACCCCCCTTTGCTTAGGCCTTTTTGGAGATACCCATCCTTTTCTCCTTAGCTCCTCTGCTCTTATTAATTTGGTTGAGATTTAAGAAAAATATCATAACAGAATATTCTTCTCCCAAAAGGTGGAAATAATTCTAGAACTTGACAGCAGCAACAAAAAGAGCCAATTAGGTGAATCAAATGCCCCTTCAATATCTTTCATTTGCTCTGTTTCTAATGGCCAATTCCAAGAACACTAATCATATATCCCTACTGGATCAGCTACCACCCTCCTTATGGACAAAATCCTCAAATGATATTGGCAGAATCCACAGTGCACCTCCTATGGAGATCCAAATAGATCCCTCAAAACCTCTCCCCAGAATTAGTTAGTATCTCATAAATAAAGAGGCCCTTTAAGACATTAATTCAGGAACATGAGACTGTAAAGCCCAGGGTCTCATTATCCATTGCACCATTCTCCACAACACTCCTATTTCACCTGTCAAGAAACCAAATAGCCAGCGATGCAGGTTTGTCCGGGACTGCTGAGACATAATCAATATTGCTGACTACGATACTGCTGTCCTCAGCCCCACACTTTATCAGCTTTCATCCCTACCGACAACAATTTTTTCTGTTACTGATTTGCGTAATGCTTTCCTTAGTACCCCAGTAGATAAAGCCAGACAGTATCTTTTCACCTTTACTTGGGAAGGACAGCAATACCCCTGGAGAGTAATGCCCAAGACGGTCACTGCAAGCCCTTCTGATTTCTCACAAACTTTAAAGGTTGATCTAGATGGTATCAAGCTCCCTGAAGGCTTCACCCTCCCTGAGGGTGACTTGTATTTCTGCTCCCCTCCACGAGTGTTCTCACAAGAAAACATAGCCTCTATTGGCTAAACTTCTAGTCTGAAAGCGACAAAGTCTCTAAGGAAAAACTACAGTTCGTTCACACTCAAGTTCACTATTTAGGACATTTAATCTCAAAACAAGGACTGCATTTAGACAGCTTCACTGCATCCTGAATGCCCTAAAGCTCAAAACCAACTGCAAGGTTTTCCAAGATTGGCAGGTAACTGTCGCAACTGGATCCCAAACTTTCCCCTTATGAACCAACCGTTATATACCTTGTTTAAAAACTACTGAACTTAACCCTATCTTCTGGGAAGATTCAGATGGCATGACTTTTAAATCTTAAAGACATGTTTAATAAATCCCCCTGCCCTTGGATATCCCCATTATCAACTTCCTGTGAGGAAGATACCCTACATCTGCTGCTTGGTGCTGAAGCGACTGTGAGGAGATACCCCATGTCCAAGGGCAGAGAAGCACCAGTAAGACGGTAGGGGCTGCAGCAGCGGCTGTGCCAGGGCTGGAGCGACTGTGAGGAAATATCCCACGTCCAAGGGCAAAGGAGAAGCTCCAGCAAGACAGCAGGAGGGGCGAAATCGCATTTAGAATCAAACCCCAGACCTGCCAGAGAGGCTCAGGGGGCTCAAATATAACCTTCTGCACAACAGGACCCAGAGGCTGAGCCAGAACCGTCTGGGTGTCTTGTGAGGAGGTGCGGAGCAGCGGTGGACCGCCGCAGGGACAGGGGCTCTGGGCGCTGCAGACTTGGGCATGGCCTAGCCCTCTTGGAGGAGGACTATTAACCCTCCATTAACCCCAGCACAGAGCTGCCAGACCTTACACAGGACTGGGAAACAGACTCTTGGAGGGCACAAACAGAACCTTGTGCACACCAGGACCCAGGAGAACGGAGCAGTGACCCCACAAGAGACTGTCCCGGACTTGCCCAGGAGTGTCCAGGAGTACCTGGCATAAGCGTGGGTCGGCGGTGGCGTGCTGCAGGGTTGGGAGCACTGAGTGTAGCAGTGTGTGTGTGGGACAGTTTAAGGAGGTCCCCTTTAGCTTCACTGCCTCCACCATGGTTTGGCTTCAGGTAAAATAACAGGGAGGGAATATGGCCCCACCCTTCAACAGAAAATTGGATTAAAGATTTACTGAGCATGGCCCTGCCCAGCAGAACAAGATACAGTATGCCCTTCAGTCAATATTTCCCATTGGGAGGCTTCCATAATCCTCTAGTCCTTCTCCATCAGAGGGAAGACAGAGAATAAGAGTCAAAGAGAATTAACCAATTTGGTCACGTGGACCACAGCCTTGTCTAGCTCAATGAAACTATGAGTCAGGCCATGTAGGGCCATCCAGGACAGACGGATCATGGTGGTGTGGTCTCACAAAATGTGGTCCACTGGAGAAGGGGTGGCAAACCACTTCAGCATTCTTGCGTGAGAACCCCATGAACACTACGAAAAGGAAAAAAGAAAGGACACTGAAAGATGAACTCCGCAGGTCAGTAGGTGCCCAATATCCTACTGGAGATCAGTTGAGAACTAAATGCAGAAAGAATGAAGAGACGGAGCCAAAGCAAGAACACCACCCAGTTGTGGATGTGACTGGTGATGGAAGGGAAGTTAAGTGCTGTAAAGAGCAATACTGCACAAGAACCTGGAATGTTAGGTCCATGAATCAAGGCAAATTGAGCAGCAAGCAGCCGAGATGAGATACCCCACATCCAAGGTACCGAGCGGTGGCCAAGAGGAGAAATCCCACGTTCAAGGTAAGGAGCAGCAACAGTGCTTTGCTGGAGCAGTCGTGAAGAGATACCCCACGTCCAAGGTAGGCGAAACTCAAGACAGTAGGAGCTGAGACAGGGCATCAGAGGACAGACAGACTGAAACCACGGTCACAGCAAAGTAGCCAATCTGATCACATGGACCACAGCCTTGTCTAACTCAGTGAAACTAAGCCCTGCCATGTAGGGCCACCCAAAACGGATGGTCATGGTGGAGAGGTCTCATAAAATGTGTCCACTGGAGAACGGAATGGCAAACTTCTTCAGTATTCTCGCCTTGAGAGCCTATGAACAGTATGAAAAGGAAAAAGACAGGACACTGAAAGATGAACTCCCCAGGTCCGTAGGTGAGGACCAAAAGGCTACTGAGATCAGTGGAGAACTAACCCCAGAAAGAATGAACACAGCCACTACGGAGAACAGTGTGGAGATTCCTTAAAAAACTGGAAATAGAACTGTCTTATGACCCAGCAATCTCACTGCTGGGCATACACACCGAGGAAACCAGAATTGAAAGAGACACGTGTACCCCACTGTTCATCGCAGCACTGTTTATAATAGCCAGGACATGGAAGCAACCTAGATGTCCATCAGCAGATGAATGGATAAGAAAGCTGCGGTACATATACACAATGGAGTATTACTCAGCCATTAAAAAGAATACATTTGAATCAGTTCTAATGAGGTGGATGAAACTGGGGCCTATTATACAGAGTGAAGTAAGCCAGAAAGAAAAACACCAATACAGTATACTACCACATATATATGGAATTTAGAAAGATAGTAACAATAACCCTGTATGCGAGACAGCAAAAGAGACACATGTATCGAACAGTCTTTTGGACTCTGTGGGAGAGGGAGAGGGTGAGATGATTTGGGAGAATGGCATTGAAACATGTATAATATCATATAAGAAATGAATCGCCAGTCTAGGTTCGATGCAGGGTACAGGATGCTTGGGGCTGGTGCACTGGCATGACCCAGGGGGATGGTATGGGGAGGGAGGTAGGAGGGGGTTTCAGGATTGGGAACACGTGTACACCCATGGTGGATTCATGTTGATGTATGGCAAAACCAATACAATATTGTACAGTTAAAATAATAATAATAATAAAATTAAATTAAAAAAAGAATGAAGAGATGGAATCAAAGCAAAAACAAAACCCAGTTGTGGATGAGACTGGTGATGGAAATAAAGTCCAATGCTTAAAGAGGTACCTTGAATGTTAGGTGGCTTCCCAGTGGCTCAGAGGTTAAAGCGTCTGCCTGCGTCTGCCCACAGTGCAGGAGACCTGGGTTCGATTCCTGAGTCGGGAAGATCCCCTGGAGAAGGAAATGGCAACCCACTCCAGTATTTTTGCCTGGAAAATCCCATGGACAGAGGAGCCTGGTGGGCTGCAGTCCATGGGGTCACAAAGAGTCAGACATGACTGAGTGACTTGACTCACTCACTCACCCACCTTGAATGTTAGGTACCCGAATCAAGGCAAATTGGATCAGGGAGCAGCCAAGAGGAGACACCCCACGTCTAAGGTAAGGAGCAGCGGCCGAGAGGAGATACCCTACATCCAAAGTAAGAGAAAGCCAAGTAAGATGGTAGGAGCTGAGAGAGGGCATCAGAGGGCAGACAGACTGAAACCACAATCGCAGAAAACTAGCCAATCTGATCACAAGGACCACAGCCTTGTCTAACTCAATGAAACTAAGCCATGCCTTGTAGGGCCACCCAAGACGGACAGGTCACGGTGGAGAGGTCTCACAAAATGTGTCCACTGGAGAAGGGAATGGCAAACCACTTCAGTATTCTTGCCTTGAGAACCCCATTGCCGGGAGCCAGCATGGGAGATCCCACCCGTGGCAAAGGTCATGGGGAAGAGAACTGTTAAGGCTTCAGGACTCGAGGGTCTCCCTGGGCTTTCTCGAGCATCTACCCCCAAACCAGAATCTGTCTGTTTTACTGTTTCATAACTTTCACCAACTCTCCTGACATACTGGGGGCTACCCTGACCACCTTTCTCTGGAAAAATCAACTTAGGGCCCTAGCTAATAAGTCTCCTGGACTTGAGAGGAATATTTCAAATCAAACCCCCTCTGTTAGCATTCTAGCTTGCTTGGCAGGTCTATCCAGACTCTTGCAGCTATGCATACAATTATTTACAGCCTCCCAACTGTGAGAGACACAGAAAGCCTAAAACATAGAGCCTTTGAAAGAGTTAAAAGTTATTAGAGTCGTGCTGGTATAGGATTTCATTATAGGGCCAGTGCTTGTTCCTAAGTCCCCATATCTCTTATCCACTGTGCACCTGGGAATGCATTAGTTAACATAATGAGAAAGTAAGAAAAACAAGCGCAGCCTTGAAATTAACCACATCAGACTTCTGAGCTAACTGGTCCTTTCTTGTAACTCATGCCCCTTTGCTCTGTGAGAAATGTAACTCTGTTTGGCATTTTCTGAGGCTGACATAGATTAGAGATATAAAGAAAAAACACTTTTGAGGGAAAATAAGTTTTCTGGTTGAGCAGCCTTTATCAAAAGAGGGTCATAAAATGCTTACAGGCCTCCAAGGCCAGAAGATAATGTACACAACTCACTTGTGGGAAAGGTATGCAGAAAAAATCCTGGTTTCGCTAAGGGCAAAACTGCTGGAATGTTTTGGCTGACTCTGTATGACCTTGCATCTTTCATTTCCCTCTATGTATAAGGCAAGGTATTAAAGTACCTTTTAAAAATAAAGCTATTGGGCCTCGCTCACCGAAGCAGCTTGGTCTCCCCGTGTCAATCATTCTCTCTCTCCCCCTCCCTCCCTTTTTCAGGCTGATCCCTTGGAGCATAGAGGCTCCCTGTGTTTACTTATCTGCCCGGGTTTCTAAGACCTGAACGGGAAGACGTTCTGTGACTCCACTCCCTTGGGAGACCAGGAGGGCACCTGTGGCCTCTGTGAACAGGGCAAACTTCTTGTCTCGGAGTTTTATTGGCTTTCTCTGTAAACCAAGGAATATCAGCCTCTTTCATTCCTCTATTTTCTTATCTTCAACATTCTTTCCTTATCTCTCTAAATCAATCGCTGATGCAGTTTCTCCTTTGGGTTTCCCTGGATCCTGCAGGGGCTGGACCCCGGCGCCCCATGAACAGTATGAGAAGCAAAAAGATAGGACCCTGAAAGATGAATTCCGCAGGTCAGTGGGTGCCAAATATGCTACTGGGGACCAGTGGAGAACTAACTCCAGAAAGACTGAAGAGACAAAGCCAAGGCAAAAACAACACCCGGTTGTGCACGTGACTGGTCATGGAATGAAAGTTCAGTGTTGTAAAGAGCAATATTGCTAGGAACTGTGGGGCCCTAAATGGGAAACCTTAAAAAGAAGGGCTAGCTTTGCGGTTTAGAGCTAAGATGGCACCTGGCGGAAGAGACGAGGGCGCAGCTTAAGCTGTTCGTCAAAACTTTTGATTGGCTCTCTTGATTTCTGTGCACGTGGACAACGTGTGATGACCACAGACCTCTGTCATGATGTAAGCATGTGGTAATCTGAGCTTTACCTTGATTGGAAGAACTATGGAAAGTCCCTCGCAAAACCCCCCTGCTTGCCTATATCAACCAGGAGCTTAGGACAATAAAGCGGAACTGCTCAGACAGAACCCCTGTCGCGTCTGATTGTCTCTCGCTCACCAGGGGGCTGGGCTGGCGGACAGCAGGCTCACTTTTCCTCGGGACCCCTCAGCTCTGCTGAGGGAAGTTCCACTGCTTCTCTTTCTGCAGAGCGCCTCCCGCAGAAACTGGCGCCCAACGTGGGGCTCGAAGCGGACGGACGGAGGTGGTGACACCGTGCGGCTCTGAAAGAAGGAGCGACGAGGGACCCTAGGCTGGTTGCAGCACGGCGCTCCCCTTCAGAGGAGTATCGCCCGAGGACAAGCGGACGGACAAGGTGAGCCCCCCCACTCCGAACGGGGCAAGTGACTTTGTCTCAATTCTTGACACGCGTTTCTTCCTTTGCTGTTGTTCCTCCTTTACTTTCATTCTCCTGACTTCTATGAGTCTCAGTGAACGGGTGAATGGTTGCAGAGGTAATTGACGAGTCCCAGCTAAGGCTACACTCTGGCGGACTCTGAAGGCCCTGCAACAAGTGAGCATCAGTAACTGGAGCCCGACCAGGTGAAACTCTCCTTTAAACATCCTTAACTGAGGACGTGGCCTAGAATCTTCCCTGTCGGCACGGGTCAGGCACTTAAAGGGCATTAGGGCGCCTGCCACTTGAAGAATCCCAGGATAGGATAAGGGGGTCACAGAACGAGCTAGAAACCTTTAGGGTGCCCGCCCCCAGCAAGAAAACTTCTGTGCAACGGCACAGGCACATAAATAGTTCCAAAAGCATACCACAAACCCAACTTCCTGGCCGCCACCGCTCCCGGTAGGATTCTTGGTGGTTGTCCTCAGTGACTCTTCTCTCTATTCCCCCTTGGCAGCATGGGAAAGAACATCGGCAAGCCTGATGAGCCCACACTCAGGGCACTGAGATATATGCTCATAAGCAGGGGACTTGAGATTTCCGACGCTCAGGCCATCAAGGTCTGGGGGACCGTGGTACAGTTGGCCCCCTGGGTTGCTTTGGCCAATCTGTTCTCTTGGGACACTTGGGATAGAGTAAAAACCCTTGCTAGGCAGCGAGAGGTTCAATATGGTGAGGAGCCCCCCTTAGGGTTCTGTCTGACCATTTTGGCCCTCAAGCTCTGCTTTTCACGGAGTGAGGAGCATGCCACTGATATGGGTGCCCCCAATTCAAAGTCAGAAAAACAATGGGAAAAGTTTGGCAAGGAATGAGTCACGTCGGACCAAAATACAGCAAAAGAGACGGCAGGGAATAAAGACTCTAGAGCGAGTAGTGGGCCATGGGAGCCTTTCGGGGATGATAAAAGGACGGAAGAGAATAGAGACCCCCCTGATGCCTCGGGACCAGGAGCCCAGGGGAGAAATCTGTACTCCTCCCTGCCTCCCCCGTTTGAGGAAGTTTCGGGAACACCTTGGGTGGGAGAGACAATGAGGTCACCGTGGAAAGGGAGAACCTACCCCGGGGACCATTGGGGATCCCCACCGCGCTTTACCGGCCCGACTCAAGCCTTTCCTGTAAATATTAACCCGGGGGCGGGTGGAGGGGGGGGGCGTGGGCAGGCCGGCCGCCTGGTATCCCTGGGAGGCCAATGATCCAAAAGAGCTCACAAAGGCATTGGCGGAAGATGGCCCAAACTCCCCGTGGGCAGAGACTATTCTCCAGGGCCTGCTCATCAACCTTGTACGACCCAAGACTGGAAGATGCTATGTAAGGCAGTGCTCCCCAGCAACACCTATATCAAATGGTGTGCCTTTTTCAAGGAAGAGTGTCATGCTCAGGCGGAAAGAAATCAAGCTGCCAACCCCGCTATCCCGGTGACTTTCGGGATGTTGTCAGGGACGGCAGATCAGTGGAGCACAAGGCCCCAGCAGGCCACCATCCCTGCTCCTTATACAGATCAGGTACGGGCCATATGCCTGGCCGCCTGGAAAAAGCTTGCAGAGGGCCCCAGTGAGCCCCCTGTATCGGGCATCACTCAAAAAAATAGTGAAGACCTCCACCTTCATAGATCGGGCGGAAAAGAGCATACAGAGGAAATTCCCTCCAGGGCCCCTGAGAGATCAATCTGTTAAGCTATTAGTGGGAAGGAATGAACACAGACCGTAAGTTGGCTTGCGCAGGACAGAAGGACTGCTCTATGGAGTGATGGATTATAGCCACCAAGACGTGGGGACACAGAGCCATCAGACCTGCTCTATTTCGACTGCCCTTCAGGCCCAGACTGAAGCCCTTACCGAGGCGATGACCAAGGCCCTCTCCGCTATGACAACCTCTGGGGGGACCACATCCAAGGGACCCCCTAGTCCCCCCAAAATCGGGTTGATGCTTTGGCTGCGGACAAGAGGGACACTTTAAGGAGTGTCCCCAAGGCGGGGGAAGACCTACTGGTCGGAGACCCCCCACTACTCCATGCCCGCGATGTAGGAAGGGATATCACTGGAAGGCAGAGTGCAAATCTAAGTTTGATAAAGACAGCAAGCCTTTAAACTAGATGAGGGGCAACCCCCAGCCCCGTCACCCCAAGGGGGACCTCATTTCTTACCAGGCCATATTGAAAAGCTCCTTCAACAACCCTTCCCTGGATGTGGCTCACTCCAACCCCCTGCAAGGCTAATGGGGATCAATAAGGCCAAAGAGCCCCCAGAGCCAACTGGGCTATGCCTATGTGCCTGGATTAAGGCCTAAAGTGGATATTACCACAGGAGGAAATAGATTTCCATGTCTGATCGACACGGGAGCTGATCGGACCATCCTCAGGGCAGAGGAGGTCCCACCTTGCTGGAAATTGCTCCCGGTGCCTCAACTATTGGGCGTTGGGGGGAACACTCGATCTAAACAGACTGCTGAATGGCTCCCCTGCAAAGATGTTGATGGTTCTACAGGAGAGGTTCAGTCCTTGATAGCTTCTGGGTTGAATGTACATTTGCTTGGTCAAGATATTTTGGGACAGGCAGATGTATATATTGCTACTGATTATAAGGGCTCTTATGATGACCTCCTCGATGAGGAGGAATATCAACAACATTTTAAATGTTCTCCCTTACCAAACTATAGGGGAGATTCTGAATTTGATAAACTTCACAAGGGAGAGCCCCTAACCTGATGGAAGGTGCCCCCCCCAATCCTAAGGGCCAATGCCCCCCAGGTCCCTCCTATACAACGGAAACCCAGACCTCCAATATGGGTGGAGCAGTGGCCTCTTCCATCCACTAAGCTACAAGCCCTTTGAGAAATCATCTCTGAACAACTAAATTTGGGACATATCCGCCCTTCCACTGGCCCTTGTAATACCCCGATATTTGTAATTAAAAAATCCTCGGGAAAATGGAGGATGCTACAAGATCTTAGAAAGATCAATGAGAGAATGATCATCCAGGGGACACCCCTAAGGGGGTTACCCTGGATACCAGCTATTCCTAGTAATTTATGTCTTATGGTAACAGCTATCAAAGACTGTTTCTTTTCTATACCTCTACAACCCCAAGGTTGTGGAAAGTTTGCCTTTTCGGTACCCTCCACTAATTTTGAGGGGCCTGATGAGCGTTTTGAATGGACAGTTTTACCACAGGGAATGGCAAACAGACCTGCCTATTGCCAAAACTATGTGAAAGATCTTCTCCAAGCAGTTAGAGATTTGACATATATTAAATTATATGTTTATATGGATGATATCATCTTGGGTGCCCTGACTGCTAAACCGCTGACAGAAGCATATGAAATTTTACAAAAGTGTCTATCAGAAGGGGGACTCCATTTATCCTCTGGTAAAGTCCAGGTTGTCCCACCTTTTAAGATTCTGGGCTCTCAGCTGTCCCTAGAAGGTGTGAGCCCCCTAAAAACTCAGCTATACATCCACGACTCCTACTCCCTGACTGGCCTACAACGAGTCTTGGGAGAACTCAATTGGCTACGACCCTGGATCCCTGTTTCGACAGGCCAACTCTTGCCCCTCTTTGATCTATTAAAAGACAGACAGCCCAATGATGAGATAACCCTTCTACCTCCCCACAAGATCTTTCAAGACATTCAAAGGGCCCTCAATGAGGCCCAGCTTGCCAGATATATTCCTTTTTTTTCTTGACATCTATTTATTTAATATTTAAACATTTTGCAGCACGGCAGCTCTCTAGTTGTGCACATTACTCAGCCATTAAAAATAATACATTTGAATCAGTTCTAATGAGATGGACGGAACTGGAGCTGATTATACAGAGTGAAGTAAGCCAGAAAGAAAAACACCAATACAGTATACTAACACATATATATGGAATTTATAAAGATGGTGATGATGACCCTGTATGCGAGACAACAAGAGAGACTCAGATGTGTAGAGCGGACTTTTGGACTCTGGGGGAGAGGGAGAGACTGGGATGAGACGGGAGAATGGCATTGAAACATGTATACTATCATGTAAGAAACGAATCGCCCATCTATGCCAGATATATTCCTGATGAGAGTTTGCAATTGTGGGTCCTGCCTAATCCGTCCTTACTTATAGCAGCCTTGGTCCAAGAGGGAAAGCCTTTACAATGGGTGCACATCTCCTTGGGAGGAACTCACTGAGTCTATACCTGTATAGATCAAACGGCTGACTTAATACAGAAGGGAAGAGATATCATGGTCCGATGCTATGCGCGTGAACTTGATAAGATTGGTATCCCATATATACTATCAGATTTTGAATGGATCCAAAGAAACAATGGGAGAATAGCCTTAGCCCTGGAGGGGCACCTAGGCATCCTCGACTGTCATTATGGGCCACACAAATGGGTTACTTCTTTTGGCTGCCTAGATTGGAGGGCACCCCAACTATTTCTCTTTAAGCCTATGCCAGATGCCGTCCATGTCTTTACTGACGGAGGAAAGAGTGGTGCAGCAGCCGTCATGTTCCAGCCGCTGCAACAGTCACAACAGGCAAATCAACATATGCAAAAATATTTTGGGCCTTGTGAGGGGTCCGCACAGTTTAAAGAATTATCTGCTGTTGTCACGGCGCTCACAAAAGTCCCTGAGCTGATAAACCTGTTTTCTGACAGTCTTTATGTAGTGAACTTGCTTCCAGGATTGCCAAATTCTCACATACGGCTAGACAGCAATCCTATCACACCCCTCATGGTACAAGCCGGTACCCTGTTACTTGAACGGGTTAACCCCATTTATGTACACCATCTTAGGGGTCATCAAAATTTACCTGGATTGCTTTCAATGGGAAATTCCTCGGCCGATAGAGGAATAAATAAAAAGAGTTCTAGATGCCCATCATCTAGAGAGATTCCGTCTAGCCCCCAAGAGGTGGCTGGATAGCCAATGACGGGTAAGACCCTCAGAGGAGGGCAACCTAAGACAGGCACAGCCGCGAGAGGGTCTGGCGAGGCTGGAGGTTGGCCGCCTACAGCTTTACGCCTTGCTCTATAGAACATCAATACAAATGTCTCCAGGGCTTAAATAAAATAAAAAAGGGGGAGATGTGGGGCCCTAAATGGGAAACCTTATAAAGAAGGGCTAGCGGTTTATAGCTAAGATAGCGCCTGGCGAGGGCACGGCTTAAGTTGTTTGTCAAAATTTTTGATTGGCTCTCTTGATTTCCATGCACGTGGACAACGCGTGATCACCACAGACATCTGTCATGATGTAAGCACATGGTAATCTGAGCTTTACACCTTGATTGGTAGAACTATGGAAAGTCCCTCGCAAAACACCCCTGCTTGCCTATATAAACCAGGAGCTTACGCCAATAAAGCGGAACTGCTCAGACGGAACCCCTGTCGCGTCTGATTGTCTCTCGCTCGCCGAGGGGCTGGGCTGCTGGACAGCAGGCTCACTTTTCCTTGGGACCCCTTAGCTCTGCTGAGGGCACTGCCTCTCTCTTTCTGCGGAGTGACCCCCGCAACATAGAGCCTTTGAAAGAGTTAAAAGTTATTAGAGTAGTACTAGTGCTGATGTAGGATTTCATTATTGGGCCAGTGCTTGTTGATAAGTTCCCATATCTCTTATCCACTGTGCACCTGGGAATGCATTAGTTAACATAGTGAGATTGCTAGAAAAACAAGTGTAGCCTTGAAATTAACCGCAGCAGACTTCTGAGCTAATTGGTTCTTTCTTGTAACTCACTGCACCTTTGCTCTGTGAGAAATCTAACTCTGTTTGGCATTTTCTGAGGCTGACATAGATTAGAGATATAAAGAAAAAACACTTTGAGGGAAAATAAGTTTTCTGGTTGAGCAGCCTTTATCAAAAGAGGGTCATAAAATGTTCACAGGCCTCCAAGGCCAGAAGATAATGTACACAACTCACTTGTGGGAAAGGTATGCAGAAAACATCCTGGTTTCGATAAGGGCAGAACTGCTGGAATGTTTTGGCTGACTCTGTATGACCTTGCATCTTTCATTTCCCTCTATGTATAAGGAAAGGTATAAAAGTACCTTTTAAAAATAAAGCTATTGGGCCTCGCTCACCGAAGCAGCTTGATCTCCCGTGTCAATCATTCTCTTTCTCCCCCTCCCTCCCTTTTTCAGGCGGATCCCTTGGAGCATAGAGGCTCCCTGTGTTTACTTATCTGCCTGGGTTTCTAAGACCTGAACGGGAAGACGTTCTGCGTCTTCACTCCCTCGGGAGACAGGGAGGGCACCTGTGGCCTCCGTGAACAGGGCAAACTTTGTCTCGGAGTTTTATTGGCTTTCTCTGTAAACCAAGGAATATCAGCCTGTTTCATTCCTCTATTTTCTTATCTTCAACATGCTTTCCTTCTCTCTCTAAATCAATCGCTGATGCTGTTTCTCCTTTGGGTTTCCCAGGATCCTGCAGGGGCTGGACCCCAGCACACCATGAACAGTATGAGAAGCAAAAAGATAGGACACTGAAAGATGAATTCCGCAGGTCAGTAGGTGCCAAATATGCTACTGGGGACCAGTGGAGAACTAACTCCAGAAAGACTGAAGAGACAAAGCCAAGGCAAAAACAACACCCGGTTGTGCACGTGACTGGTCATGGAATGAAAGTTCAGTGTTGTAAAGAGCAATACTGCTAGGAACCTGGATTGTTAGGACCATGAATTAAGGGAAACTGGAGCAGCTAGAGGCCGAGAGGAGATACGCCATGTCCAAGGTCAGGAGCGTGACCGAGAGGAGATACCTCATGTCCAAGGTAAGGAGTGGTGACCAAGAGGACATACCCCACGTCCAAGGTCAGGGGCAGCGGCTGGCTTTGCTGGAGTACCCGTGAAGAGATACCCCAAGTCCAAGGTAAGAAAAAATGCATTAAGGCAGTAGAGGCTGAGGGAAGGCTTCAGAGGGCAAACAGACTGAAATCACAATCACAGCAAAGTAGCTAATCACATGGACCACAGCCTTATCTAACTCAAAGAACCAAAAAGCCATGCCCTGTAAGGCCACCAAGATGGACGGCTCAATGCTGCAGAGTTCTGACAAAAAGTGGTTGACTGCACAAGGGAATGGGAAACCACTCCAGTATTCTTGCCTTGAGAACCCCATGAACAGTATGAAAAGTAAAAAGCTGGCCATTGAAAGATGAACTCCCCATGTCAGTAGGTGCCCAATACGCTACTGGAGATAGGTGGAAAACTAACTCCAGAAAAATGAAGAGTCGGAGCCAAAGCAGGAACAACAATCAATTTCGATGCGACTGGTTATATAGAACCAAAGTTCAATGCTGTAAAGAGCAATACTGCATAGGAACCTGAAACGTTAGGACCACGAGTCAAGGGAAAATGGAGCAGCGAGCGGCCGAGAGGAGAACCCCTTGTCCAAGTTCAACCCCAGTGGCCGAGAGGAGATACTCAACGTTCAAGGTAAGGAGCCGCAGCTGTGCTTTGCTCGAGCAGCTGTGAAGAGATACTCTACATCCAACGTAAGTGAAACCCAAGTAGGACAGTAAGAGCTCAGAGAGGGTATCACAGGACAGACAGACTGAAACCACAGTCACAGCAAAGTAACCCATCTGATCTCATGGACCACAGCCTTGCCTAACTCCATGAAACGAAGCCCTGCCATGTAGGCCCACCGAAGACAGACGGGTCAAGGTGGAGAGGTCTCACAAAACGTGTCCACTGGAAAAGGGACTTGGAAACCACTTCAGCCTTCTTGCCTTGAGAACCCCATGAACAGCATAAAAAGGAAAAAAGACAGGACACTTAAAGATGTACTCCCCAGGTGAGTAGGTGCCCAATATGCTACTGGAGATCACTGGAGAACTAACTTGCTGGAGCAGCCATGAAGAGGCACCACAAGTCCAAGGTAAGAGAAACCCAAGTAAGATGGCAAAGCTGAGAGAGGGGATCAAAGGACAGACAGACTGAAACCACAGTCACAGCAAAGTAGCCAATCTGATCACATGGACCACAGCCTTGTCTAACTCAATGAAACTAAGCCATGCTGTATAGGGCCTCCTAAGTCAGACGGGTCATGTGGAGAGTTCTGACAAAATGTGGTCCACTGGAGAAGGGAATGGCTAACCACTTAAGTATTCTTCCCTTGAGAACCCCATGAACAGTATGAAAAGTAAAAAAGATAGGACACCAAAAGATGAATTCCCCAGGTTGGTTAGGTGCCCAATATGCTACTGAGATCAGGGGAGAACTAACTCCAGAAAGAATGAAGAGATGGAGCCAAAGCAAAAACAACATCCGGGTATGGATGTGACTGGTGATGGAAGGGAAGTACCAATGTTGTAAAGAGCAATACTGCATAGGAACCTGGCATGTTAGTTTAAGGCCGGACGCAGGGGCCATGATGGGCTGCCCCTCCTCTCTCCCGCGGGCAAGAAAGTCCCTAGCAGAAGGATCCTCCCAGATCCTGGGGACCGATGACAGCACACTTTGCCAGCTAAAGCCACCCCACCCCAGCCAAGTAGAAGGACCTATCAGCCCGCACGACACCTCAACCTAACAACCTATCCGAACCTCTGTCCACTAACCGTACCTTTTTTGGGCGATCTAGCCTGACCATCCCTCGCACAAATGCATATAAACCACTCCCCAACACATTCCGGGCGCGGACTTCCTCGACCTGCCTCGTTTGGGTCCGGGAACCCCACCCGGGAGTGCTTCACCATTAAAGCCTGTTAGACACTCTTTTCGGTGTCCTGGTCGTCTTTTACCTAACACTTGGTGCCCAACGTGGGGCTCGAGGTGAGGGCCCATCCGGCGATGAGCAGGATTTGCAGCCCCCTTGGGTCTGGCCTGCTCCTGACCAGGTCACCCTGCCCCCCGCCAGGACCATCCAACCGTCTGGCAGGATACGGGCTAAGTTCCACCGGTCGGGCTCTGGGGGTGCTGCTCCAACGGCGATTCCTCCTCCTGACCAGGTCACCCTGCCCCCGCCGGGACCACCCATCCGTCCGGCAGGATACGGGCTAAGTTCCACCGGTCGGGCTCTGGGGGGTGCTGCTCCCATGGCGATTATTCCTAGGGTGTCTCGGTCTTTTTAAATCGCAGCCGCCTCCGGACCCCTCCGCAGGCCAGGCCTGTTATTCCTCGGCACCAGTCAACTCGGAGACGTCCGTCTTGGCGGAGTGGCCCTCTCCGCACCTTGCTGGGTTGATGGCCCATTCGGGGACACCTGACCGGACCGCTCCCAGCCTCACTGTTCATATTCGCCATGGGGGCGGCTGCCTCCAAGGCCAACCAACCCTGGGTTACACCACTGGAATGTTTACTCGCCAGCCTCAGAACTCTACATGTCTCTGGAGAAATTCGCTCCAAACGCTTAGCCTTCCTCTGTTCTGAGGCATGGCCCCAATATTTTTTAGATAACAGCTCACAATGGCCGCCAACCAGAACTTTCGATTTTAACATCCTCCGTGACTTAGATAATTACTGCCAGAGGACGGGAAAATGGTCTGAGGTACCCTACACACAGGCTTTCTGGCTGTTGCGCTCCCGTCCCACCCTATGTACCCGCTGTTCCCCTTCTGAAATTCTCCTAACCATGGCTCTCCCTAGCCCCACACCACCCAGGAGGCCATCAGCGGCGCACCCAGGGACGCCCAAGGCGGAAACTTCTGCCCTCACAGCGCCTCCGGAAGACCTGGTGGCCCGCCCACCTTACACTCCGGCCCCTGCTACTTCCTCGACGCCCCCAAACCCCAACCCCTGCCTCACCAACCTCCCCCACACCAACTTGCCCTCTTTTGCCCTCACCAACTCCCTCCATATCCTCCCCTGCCCCACCGCTCTCACAGCCCAGCCCTCCTGTGACTATGCCTCTCGCTCCCTTGGCTCCGCCTCAATATCCACCCCCTCCTCCGTGCCCACCCCTTTGTGACTCACCAGTCAGCTCAAACACAAGGTCCCAGACCACTCCCAATCTACCGCCAGCTCCCCTGCATCCTCTCCGCCAGGTGGCCAGCCCGGAGGGTCTTGCCCATGTCCACGTACCCTTTTCACTCCAAGACCTTGCCCACATCGAACAGTGGCTAGGCTCCTATTCAGCCAACCCCTCCAACTACATCAAAAACTTGACCCAGCTGTCTTGGTCTAACGCCCTCACCTGGCAGGACGTATTTGTCATCCTGGGGTCCACTACTACCCCAGAGGAGAGAAAGGCCATTTGGGCCGCAGCAAGAGTGGTGGCTGACCAGAGACATCTAGCCAACCCAGCAGACCCAGCCCGGCCACCCGGAGTGGCTGCTACTCCAGACGCAGACCCAGACTGGGACTATCAGGAGGGACAGAGAGGTGGAGCCAACATTCGATACATGGAAAAATGCCTATTGGAAGAAATGGAGACCACCTCCCTCAAGGTGGTAAACCTACTTAAGCTAGATGAAGTGACCCAGGGCCCTGATGAGAACCCGGCAGCCTTTCTTAACAGGCTGACAGAGGCTCTCACCACCTATACCCGATTGCCCCAGATTCTCCAGTGGGGGTCACCACCCTAGCCAACCGTTTTATATCCCAATCAGCTTCAGATATCAGAAAAAAAAACTCTCCAAGGCTGAGGATGGGCCTCGGACACCCCTCTGAGATCTGGTAAAAACGGCCTTTAAGGTTTACAATGCCCAAGAGGAAGCCTCTGAAGCTAGCCGCAAGGCAAGCCTTAAACAAAAAGCTGAACTCCAGGCTAACCTGGAGAGACACACCCAGGCACTGGTAGCAGCCCTGCGACCGGACACAGGACAAAAGGTGGGTCCCCAGAAGCCATCGCTGGGAGCCTGCTTCAAATGCGGTCATGAGGGCCACTGGGCCCACCAATGCCCAAACCCCCGGCCCCTGACAAAGCCGTGCTCTCATTGCAAATAACCAGGACATTGGCGAGTGATTGTCCCCGGGTGACTCAGGCCCCGGCCTTACCAGGCCGAGGTCTGGGCTCCCAAAAGGACATTTCCTCCCCACACCCTGCCTTGGAACTTCTCTCCTTTGATGAAGATTGATGGTGCCCCGACTCGGGGACCCCCATAACCCAAGCTGAGCCCAGGGTAATGCTTCAAGTGGCAGGTGAGTCTATCAATTTTTTGATAGATACGGGGGCTACTTACTCGGTCCTTCCCTCCTTCGGGGGCACCTTGCATCCTTCCCGGGTCTCGGTGGTGGGTATAGACGGCACGTCTTCACGACCTTTGCAGACTGGGCCACAGCCCTGTCAGCTTGATCGCTTCTTGTTCACACGCTCTTTTCTGATAATCCCTTCATGCCCCACTCCCCTGCTGGGGCAGGACATTTTACCTAAGCTTAGGGCCACCATTCACCTACCTCTCTCACTTTCCCAATCTCTCACCTTGCCCCTACTCCTCCTTTGCTCCCCTGAGGCTCCAGCTGTCGACCCTAGCATCTGGGACACTGAAATCCCTCTGGTAGCAACCCATCACACCCCCATCCTGATTAAACTACGTGATCCTTCCTGCTTCCCAAGCTGCCCTCAGTTCCCCATCTCTCAGGCTCACCTACGTGGTCTTAAACCAATCATAGACCGTCTCTTGGGCCAGGGCCTCCTAGTCCCCACGACCTCACCCTGGAATACCCCTATTCTCCCAGTGCGGAAAACTTCTGGTGGCTACCGATTGGTCCAGGACCTTTGACTGATAAACGAGGCATAATCCCTGCTCATCCGATTGTCCCCAATCCTTATATCTTGCTTTCTGACATCCCTAGCAGTACGACTCACTTTACTGTCATAGACCTCAAAGATGCCTTTTTCACTATTCCCTTACACCCAGACTGCCAGTTTCTCTTTGCTTTCACATGGACCGACCCAGAAACCTGACAGTCCTCCCAGCTAACGTGGACAGTCCTCCCCAAGGGTTTAGAGACAGCCCCCATTTTTTTGGCCAGGCTCTGGCCCGGCATCTGGCCACGTGCCCTTTGGCCCCTAGTGTCCTCTTACAGTATGTGGATGACCTTCTGCTCTGCAGCCCCTCACAAGCTCGCTCTCAGACACACTATTCCTCTTAACTTCCTTAGCTCTTAAGGATGCCTAGCATCTCAAAAAAAGGCCCAGCTCACCCAGACCTCTGTGACTTACCTAGGTCTAAAGAGTACCCCGACAACCAAGGCTCTAACTACGGACAGACTCAGCCTTCTCCGAGACCTCTGCCCCCCTTCCACTGGGGAACAAATCTTGTCCTTTTTGGGGTTAACAGGATTCTTCCGGCACTGGGTCCCCAACTATGCTTCGCTGGCAAAACCCCTCTACGCAGCCGTAAAAGACACCCCTACTGGACCGCTCTCTTCAGAAACAGAGGTCCAGAAGGCTTTCTACAACCTCCGCTCAGCTTTGCTGTCCTCTTCCCCGCTCTTCCTGCCCAATCCCAACCTCCCCTATCACCTGCATACTGATGAAAAAGGGGGCATAGCCTTTGGAGCCCTCATACAGCCTGCGGGCCCTGAAATGCTGCCAGTGGCATTTATCTCCAAACAGTTAGACCCCACTGCCCGGGGATGGTTCCCCTGCCTACGTGCCCTGGCAGCAGCAGCTTCTCTATACGCAGATGCAAAAAAGCTAATTCTAGATCAACCCCTAAGTATATTCTCACCACACCGCCTGGCTGACCTCTTGAATTCCAAATTCCTGTCAGACCTTAGTGACTCTCGGCTCCAACAATTCTACCTAGTCTTTCTGGATAACCCCCAGGTTACTTTGGGCCACAGCTCTCAGCTAAACCCCCTATCTCCTCTGCCCTCGCTTCCAACCTGTCCTTCAGGCAAAGACACGGGACCTCACTCATGCATAGAGGTCCTGGACACACTTACCCAAACGCCCCCAAACCTTTTTGCTACTCCGCTACAAAACTCAGACCTGACGTTATTTATAGATGGCAGTTCAAAACGAGACCCTAACAGTCGCCGGGCTGCTGCATATGCAGTTGTGACCACCAATGACGTCCTCGAGGCTCGCCCGCTACCAGAGGGAACCACCTCCAAAAAAGAATAGCGCTCACTAGAGTCTTACACCTGGCAACGGGAAAACGGGTTAGCATCTATACTGACTCCAAATATGCCTTTCTGATTGCACATTCACATTCAGCTATTTGGAGAGAGAGGGGATTCCTCACCACCAAGGGATCACCCATCTCTAATGCCCCCCTAATCGCCAAGCTCCTGGAGGCCATCTCACAGCCCACTCAGGTAGCCATCCTACACTGCAAAGGACATCAGATGACTCACGACACAGTTTCCCTAGGCAACAATAAGGCTGACCAGGTGGCCAGACAGATAGCCTTACAGCAGGGGCCTCTGCCTATACTATTTCTTAAGACCTCCCTTACACCTAACTACTCAAAGGCCGAAATGGAGGCCTTCCTCTCACAGGAGGGCGCTTCCAAACACCCCCCAGGATGGATCACACTCCATGACAAACTAGTCCTACCGAAGAAACAAGCAATGTCCATTATCACCCAGATCCATGACTCTTTACACGTTGGGCCTCGCGCACTCTTGACCTTCCTTAGCCCTCTCTTTTTCCCGTTACATCTCCGACCTACCATTTAGGCAGTCCATCATCACTGCTTAATTTGTGCCAAGACCTCGCCTCAAGGAGGACTCAGGCCGCCACAAGAAACTCGCCAGCTGAGGGGACACCTGCCGGGACAGGATTGGCAGACAGACTTTACTCACATGCCTAGACATTGGACCTTCTGGTATATGCTGGTCTGTGTTGACACTTTTTCTGGATGGGTAGAAGCATTCCCCACTGCCCGGGAGACAGCCGATACCGTCGCCAACACTCTTAAAACACCTCATTCCACGGTTCGGGCTCCACAACGCCACCCAGTCTGATAACAGGCCAGCCTTTGTTTCTCAAATCACTCAGCAAATAGGCGAGGCTTTAAACATTTCTTGGCACTTACATGTCCCATACAGACCTCAGTCATCAGGCAAGGTAGAATGGGCTAACGGCATCCTCAAGGCTCATCTGACCAGGTTAACAGCAGAACTTTGTCTCTCCTGGGTTGATCTCCTGCCAGAAGCCCTGACCCGCATATGGACAACTCCTCAGGCCGAGACGGGTTTGACACCTTTTGAACTACTATACGGTAGGCCATATCTGCTGACTAACCTTCCAGATCCTCCAACTCCACCTCTGGGGACTGACTTGCCCTATTTCACCCTCCTGAGGTCCCTACTTAGAGAACACGCTGACTGTGTCCTCCCTCAACCTGTCAGAGACCATAACCAGGCGATCCCGCCCCCTGGTTTGGCACCAGGAGATCAGGTCCTCCTAAAAACGCTGACGCCTCAACCCCTTCAGCCCTGGTGGATTGGGCCTTTCACAGTGGTCCTCACCACCCCTACAGCAGCCAAACTGTGGGGACACGAGCCGTGGTACCACATCACACGGCTCAAGCAGGCTCCACTACACAGCCTGCCTTCTCCCAAACCCNAGCCTGCGGGCCCTGAAATGCTGCCAGTGGCATTTATCTCCAAACAGTTAGACCCCACTGCCCGGGGATGGTTCCCCTGCCTACGTGCCCTGGCAGCAGCAGCTTCTCTATATGCAGATGCAAAAAAAGCTAATTCTAGATCAACCCCTAAGTATATTCTCACCACACCGCCTGGCTGACCTCCTGGCTTCCAAATTCCTGCCAGACCTTAGTGACTCTCAGCTCCAACAATGCTACCTAGTCTTTCTGGATAACCCCCAGGTTACTTTGGGCCACAGCTCTCAGCTAAACCCCCTATCTCCTCTCCCCTCGCTTCCAACCTGTCCTTCAGGCAAAGACACAGGACCTCACTCATGCATAGAGGTCCCGGACACTCTTACCCAAACGCCCCCAAACCTTTTTGCTACTCCGCTACAAAACTCAGACCTGACGTTATTTGTAGATGGCAGTTCAAAACGAGACCCTGATGGTCGCCGGGCTGCTGCATATGCAGCTGTGACCACCAATGACGTCCTCGAGGCTCGCCCGCTACCAGAGGGAACCACCTCCAAAAAAGCAGAACTAATAGCGCTCACTAGAGCCTTACACCTGGCAATGGGAAAACGGGTTAGCATCTATACTGACTCCAAACATGCCTTTCTGATTGCACATTCACATTCAGCTATTTGGAGAGAGAGGGGATTCCTCACCACCAAGGGATCACCCATCTCTAACGCCCCCCTAATCGCCAAGCTCCTGGAGGCCATCTCTCAGCCCACTCAGGTAGCCATCCTACACTGCAAAGGACATCAGATGACTCACGACACGGTTTCCCTAGGCAACAATAAGGCTGACCAGGTGGCCAGACAGATAGCCTTACAGCAGGGGCCTCTGCCTATACTATTTCTTAAGACCTCCCTTACACCTAACTACTCAAAGGCCGAAATGGAGGCCTTCCTCTCACAGGAGGGCGCTTCCAAACACCCCCCAGGATGGATCACACTCCATGACAAACTAGTCCTACCCAAGAAACAGGCAATGTCCATTATCACCCAGATCCATGACTCTTTACACACTGGGCCCCACGCACTGTTGACCTTCCTTAGCCCTCTCTTTTTCCCGTTACATCTCCGACCTACCATTTAGGCAGTCCATCATCACTGCTTAATTTGTGCCAAGACCTCGCCTCAAGGAGGACTCAGGCCGCCTCAAAAAACTCGCCAGCTGAGGGGACACCTGCCGGGACAGGATTGGCAGATAGACTTTACTCACATGCCTAGACATTGGACCTTCTGGTATATGCTGGTCTGTGTTGACACTTTTTCTGGACGGGTAGAAGCATTCCCCACTGCCCGGGAGACAGCCGATACCGTCACCAACACTCTTAAAACACCTCATTCCACGGTTCGGGCTCCACAACTCCACTCAGTCTGATAACAGGCCAGCCTTTGTTTCTCAAATCACTCAGCAAATAGGCGAGGCTTTAAACATTTCTTTGCACTTACATATCCCATACAGACCTCAGTCATCAGGCAAGGTAGAATGGGCTAACGGCATCCTCAAGGCTCATCTGACCAGGTTAACGGCAGAACTTTGTCTCTCCTGGGTCGATCTCCTGCCAGAAGCCCTGACCCGCATATGGACAACTCTTGAGGCCGAGACGGGTTTGACACCTTTTGAACTACTATACGGTAGGCCATATCTGCTGACTAACCTTCCAGATCCTCCAACTCCACCTCTGGGGACTTACTTACCCTATTTCACCCTCCTGAGGTCCCTACTTAGAGAACACGCTGACTGTGTCCTCCTTCAACCTGTCAGAGACCATAACCAGGCGATCCCGTCCCCTGGTTTGGCACCGGGAGATCAGGTCCTCCTAAAAACGCTGACGCCTCAACCCCTTCAGCCCTGGTGGATTGGGCCTTTCACAGTGGTCCTCACCACCCCTACAGCAGCCAAACTGTGGGGACACGAGCCGTGGTAGCACATCACACGGCTCAAGCAGGCTCCACTACACGGCCTGCCTTCTCCCAAACCCCTGGAGACTTATACCTCTAAAATCTCGGGACCTACCAAGATCACCATTACTAAGACACCCCTGCCTCCCGCTGGTGAGTGACACGCCCTGTCCAATGCTTGTCTGGCCTCATCTGCTGCAGCTGTTGCCAACTGCAACTCTGGCCATACTCTTCATCATTGGACTGGCTGTCACTGCCCCCCCGGACTGGCCGCTCACACTTCGACCTTCACTGGACATTGCTTATTATCTGTTCACTACTCCTGGGGTGCTATTCTGTTGGGGAGGCCTGACCCGGCCATATGTCTCTCACCCTAGCCTGCCTCGAAGACTTTATCTTGACCCTACTACAGGACCTTTGGCTGGCTACCCCGATTATCGACTGTGACTCATTCAGGCAATTTCTGATCTGCACTTACAGGGGACCTTCCTCCTTTTTACAGAATCTCAAATTGACTTCTCTTTTATCACCCTCCTCCTAATATCATAACTAAACATGCTCTTGTCACTATTCCTCCTGGCCATTATATGGGTGGGACAACCTACACCCTGCCCCCAGGGCTGCACTGAACAAGAGGGCTGGGGAACTGGGTTCACAGCCTACACTTACGTCCACCGAGACTGTCATGTCTCACCCGCCCAGGCATGCTCCCATGGGGGTAAATGGTATTGGATGGCCAAGAGCCTTGGGACTGCCAAGTCAAGCTCAGTCTCTAACTGCTATAAAGCTGGGGGCAAAGATCTCTGTTTTACCATGCAAACTCACTACGGAATGACAGACGGGAAGGGGGCCCAAGAGCAGAGGCGAGAACAAATCCAACATAAGATCCAACAGGAGCTCATAAAGCTGGCAACTGAAGCCTCTGATCCACACCATGAGCCCAACAAACTCCTAGACCAGGTTCATCAGGCGCTCATACCCCTAGATTTTTCATCCCAAATTTCCACCAGCCTCAACGACACCTATCAGACCCTGACTGAAACCTCACCAAACCTCTTGTGTTGGCTCTGTCTCCCCTTGAGACCCTGACCATTTCTAGCCCAACTGATCCCCAGGAAATGCATAGAGGCCCCAAATCTCACTCGAAATGCCACAGAAGTAACCTGGCCAATGGGGCCCTTGACCACTGAGATACTGTACCTCCCAGCCAACGCCTCTTGTGTTCTGGCCACAGACACCTCATTAACCACAGTGGCCTGTGACGGCTCGAGATGAGACCCCCTATATCCCCAAACCCTCCAGTATGCCGAAAACCCGGGATATTCTTTCTCTGTAATCAAACCACCTTATTACAATGTTTTCCGCCCAACTGGACTCAGCATTGCACCCCAGGCTTCCTTACTCCCCACCTGACCATTCTGACACCACAGGCGATGGAAGACCAGATCCAGCCAACCCGCTGCCACCAGAGGGGATTGGCTGCAGCTCCCCTGCTCCTCAGAGGAGGTTTACTCACGGCCTTAGGACTGGGGGCGGGAGGACTGGGATCGGCCACGCACTTCTACTATAAGCTGTCCGCAGACCTCAACCGCGACCTGGACAAGGTGGCAGATTCCCTGACGGCATTACAAACCCAGATGACCTCTCTGGCAGCGGTGGCTCTCCAAAATCGAAGGGCCCTAGACCTGCTAACGGCTGAAAAAGGGGGAACCTGTCAGTTCCTAAGGGAAGAACTTGTTTTTTCATTAATGCCTCGGGGATAGTTCAGAACAAGGCCCAGGAGCTGAGAGAGAGCATCAGACTTAGGCAGGCTGAGTCAGACAGTTTCGATTTCTCGGGATGGTGGAGGTCATCTTGGACAAAATGGCTTCTCCCACTTCTGGGGCCCCTAGCAGCCTTGCTCCTCATCCTGTTGATAGGACCTTGTATTTTTCAGATCATCCTCCGGAGGGTCAGGGAGCTGACCCAGACGGCTACCGGACATATGTTGATGGTGGCCGCATACTCCAAACTCCGGTCCAGAAACCCTGAGGCCCTCTAAAGGTCACCAGGATCCGGCCACGAGTCTCAGCCCCAGCGACGCTCCAGTTCAGCAGGAAGTAGTCAGAAGCGATAACAGCACCCCTTATCCTATCAAAAGGGTCAGAATGTAAGGCCGGACCCCGGAGCTATGATGGGCCACCCCTCCTCTCTCCCACCGGCGAGAAAGTCCCTAACGGAAGGATCCTCCCAGATCCTGGGGACCAGAGACAGCACACTTCGCCAGCTAAAGCCGCCCCACGCCAGCCACATAGAAGAACCTATCAACTAGCGCGACACCTTCACCTAACAACCTATCTGAACCCCCGTCCACTAACTGTACCTTTTTTGGGCAATCTAGCCTGACTATTCCTTGCAACGAACATATATAAACCACTCCCCAGCACAGTCCAGGTGCGGATTTCCTCGACCTGCCTCCTTCGGGTCCGGGAACCCCGCCTAGGAGCAATCGCCATTAAGCCTGTTAGACACACTATTTAGTGTCCTGGACGTCTTTTACCTAACAGTTAGGTCCATGAATCAAGGCAAATTGGAGCAGCGAGCAGCCAAGAGGACAACCCCACGTCCAAGTTCAACCCCGGTGGCAGAGAGGAGATACCAAACATTCAAGGTAAGGAGCCGTGGCTGTGCTTTGCTTGAGCAGCCATGAAGAGATAATCCACGTCCAGCGTAAGTGAAACCCAATTAAGATGGTAAGAGCTCAGAGAGGGCATCAGAACAGACACACTGAAACCATAGTCACAGCAAAATAGCCAATCTGATCACATTGACCACAGCCTTTAACTCAATGAAACTAAGCCATGCCATATAGGGCCACCTAAGTCAGACGGGTCATGGTGGAGAGTTCTGACAAAATGTGGTCCACTGGAGAAGGGAATGGCTAACCACTTAAGTATTCCTCCCTTGAGAACCCCATGAACAGTATGAAAAGGAAAAAAGATAGGACACTGAAAGATGAACTCCCCAGGTGTGTAGGTGCCCAATAAGCTACTGAGATCAGGGGAGAACTAACTACAGAAAGAATGAAGAGACGGAGCCAAAGCAAAAAGAACACCAGGCTGTGGATGTGACTGGTGATGGAAGGGAAGTACCAATGTTGTAAAGAGCAACACTGCACAGGAACCTGGAATATTAGGTCCAAAATCAAGGCAAATTGGAGCAGCGAGCGGCCAAGAGGAGACACCCCATGTCCAAGTTCAACCCCGGTGGCTGAGAGGAGATACCCAACGTACAAGGTAAGGAGCCATGGCTGTGCTTTGCTCAAGCAGCCGTGAAGAGATACCCCACATCCAACATAAGTGAAACTCAAGTAAGACGGTCAGAGCTCAGAGAGGGCATCAGAGGACAGACTGACTGAAACCACAGTCCCAGCAAAGTAGCCAATCTGATATCATGGACCACAGCCTTGTCTAACTCAATGAAACAAAGCCATGCCATGTAGGGCCACACAAGACGGACAGGTCAAGGTGGAGAGGTCTCTCAAAATGTGTCCACTGGAGAAGGGATTGGCAAACCACTTCCGTATTCTTGCCTTGAGAATCCCATGAACAGTATGAAAAGGAAAAAAAGAGAGGACACTTAAAGATGTACTCCCCAGGTGAGTAGGTGCCCAATAGTCTACTGGAGATCAGTGGAGAACTAACTCCAGAAAGAATGAAGAGACGGAGCCAAAGCAAAACAACACCCAGTTGTGGATGTGACTGGTGACGGAAGGAAAGTCCAATGCTGTAAAGAGCAATATGCATAGGAACCTGGATTGTTAGCACCACGAATCAAGGCAAATTGCAGCAGCGGGAGGCTGAGAGGAGATAGGCCATGTCCAAGGTCAGGAGCGGCAGCTGAGAGGAGATACCGCTCTGTCCACGGAAAGGAGCAGCCAAGAAGAGATACCACACGTCCAAGGTAAGAGAAACCCAAGTAAGATGGCAAAGCTGAGAGAGGGGATCAAAGGACAGACAGACTGAAACCACAGTCACAGCAAAGTAGCCAATCTGATCACATGGACCACAGCCTTGTCTAACTCAATGAAACAAAGCCATGCGTGTAGGGCTGCCGAAGACAGACGGGTCAAGGTGGAGAGGTCTCTCAAAACGTGTCCACTGGAGAAGGGATTGGAAAAACACTTCCGTATTTTTGCCTTGAGAACTCCATGAACGGTATGAAAAGGAAAAATGACAGGACCATGAAATAGGAACTTCCCAGGCCTGTAGGTGTCCAACATGCTACTGGGATCACTGGAGAACTAACTGCAGGAAGAATGAGGAGACGGAGCCTGGGCAAAAACAACACCTGGTTGTGTACGTGCTGGTGATGGAAAGAAAGTCCAGTGCTGTAAGGAGCAATATTACAAAGGTACCTGGAATGTTAGGGACACAAATCACGGCAAATTGGAGCAGCAAGTGGCCAAGAGTAGACACCACATGTCCAAGGAAAGGAGCAGCGGCGGCGCTTGGCTGGAACAGATGTGAAGAGATACTCCACATCGTAAGTAAGGAGCAGAGACGGTGCTTTGTTGGAGAAGCCGTGAAGAGATACCCCATGTATAGCATAAAAGAAACCCAAGTACAACGGTAAGAGGTCAGAGAGGCCATCAGAGGACTGAGAGACTGAAACCAGTCACATCAAAGCAGCCCATCTGATCATATGGACCACAGCCTTGTCTAACTCATCAAAATAAGCCATGCATTATAGGGCCACCCACGTCGGACGGGTGGTGGTGGAGAGTTCTGACAAAATGTGGTCCACTGGAGAAAGGAATGGCAAACCACTTAGGTATTCTTGCCTTGAGAACCCCATGAAGAGTAGGAAAAGCAAAAAAGATAGGACACTGAAAGATGAACTGCCTAGGTCAGTAGGTGCCCAATAGGCTACTGAGAAGAGTGGAGAACTATTCCAGAAAGAATGAAGAGATGGAGCCAAAGCAAAACAACAATCAATTTGGATGTGACTGCTGATGGAATGAAAGTCCAATGCTGTAAAGAGCAATATTGCTAGGAACCTGGAATTTTAGGACCACGAATCAAGGCAAATTGGAGCAGCCAGAGGCCAAAGGAGATACGTCATGTCCCAGGTCAGGAGTGGCAGCCGAGAGAACACACCCCACATTCAAAGTAAGGAGCAGCGGCAGCGCTTTACTCGAGCAGGCGTGAAGAGATACCCCACATCCAACGTAAGTGAAACTCACGTAAGACGGTAAGAGCTCAGAGAGGGCATAAAAGGACAGACAGACTAAAACCACAGTCACAGCGAAGTAGCCAATCTGATATTATGGACCATAGTGTGTCTAACTCAATGACACTAAGCCATGCTGTACAGGGCCACCTAAGTCAGACGGGTCATGGTGGAGACTTCTGACAAAATGTGGCCCACTGGAGAACGGAATGGCAAACCACTTAAGTATTCTTCCCTTGAGACCCCATGAACAGTATGAAAAGCAAAAAAGATAGGACACTGAAAGATGAACTCCCCAGGTCGGTAGGTGCCCAATAGGCTACTGAGAAGAGTGGAGAACTATTCAGAAAGAATGAAGAGACGGAGCCAAAGCAAAAACAACAATCAATTTGGATGTGACTGCTGATGGAATGAAAGTCCAATGCTGTAAAGAGCAACAATGCTAGGAACCTGGAATTTTAGGACCACGAGTCAAAGCAAACTGGAGCAGCCAGAGGCTGAAGGAGATACGCCATGTCCAAGGTCAGGAGCAGGGCCCAAGAGGACATACCATGCGGTTCAAGGTAAGGAGCAGCGGCTGCGTGTTACTTGAGCAGGCGTGAAGAGATACCCCACGTCCAACGTAAGTGAAACTCATGTAAAACGGTAAGAGCTCAGAGAGGGCATCAGAGGACAGACAGACTGAAACCACAGTCACAGCAAAGTAGCCAATCTGATCACATGGACCACAGCCTTGTCTAACTCAATGGAACTAAGCCATGCCATATAGGGCCACCTAAGTCAGAAGGGTCATGGTGGAGAGTTCTGACAAAATGCGGTCCACTGGAGAAGGGAAATGCAAACCACTTAAGTATTCTCCCCTTGAGAACCCCATGAACAGTATGAAAAGCAAAAAGGAAAGGACACTGAAAGATGAACTCCCCAGGTCGGTAGGTGCCCAACATGCTACTGAGATCAGTCGAGAACTAACTCCAGAAAGACTGAGGAGACAGAGTGAAAGCAAAAATAATACCAGGCTATGGATGTGACTGGTGACAGAAGGGAAGTACCAATGTTGTAAAGAGCATCACTTTATAGGAACCTGGAATATTAGGTCCACGAATCAAGGCAAATTGGAGCAGTGAGAGGCCGAGAGGAGAACCCCATGTCCAAGTTCAACCACAGTGGCCGAAGGAGATACCCAATGTACAAAGTAAGGAGCCACGGCTGTGCTTTGCTTGAGCAGCTGTGAAGAGATACCCCACATCCAACGTAAGTGAAACCCAAGTAAGACAGTAAGAGCTCAGAGAGGGCATAAGAGGACAGACAGACAGAAACCACAGTCGCAGCAAAGCAGCCAATCTGATCACATGGACCACAGCCTTGTCTAACTCAACAAAACTAAGCCATGCCATGTAGGGCCACTCAAGACAACAGGTCACGGTGGAGAGGTCTCACAAAATGTGTCCACTGGAAAAGGGATTGGCAAACCACTTCAGTATTCTTGCCTTGAGAACCCCATGAACCGTATAAAAAGCAAAAATGATGGGACACTGAAAAATGAACTCCCCAGGTCGGTTCAGTTCAGTTGCTCAGTCGTGTCCAACTCTTTGCAACCCCATGAATCACAGCACGCCAGGCCTCCCTGTCCATTGCCAACTCCCAGAGTTCACACAGACTCACGTCCATCGAGTCAGTGATGCCATCCAGCCATCTCATCCTCTGTCGTCTCCTTCTCCTCCTGCCCCCACTCCCTGCCAGCATCAGAGTCTTTTCCAATGAATCAGCTCTTCGCATGAGGTGGCCAAAGTACTGGAGTTTCAGTTTTAGCATCAATCCTTCCAAAGAAATCCCAGGGCTGATCTCCTTCAGAATGGACTGGTTGGATCTCCTTGCAGTCCAAGGGACTCTCAGGAGTCTTCTCCAACACCACAGTTCAAAAGCATCAATTCTTTGGCACTCAGCCTTCTTCACAGTCCAACTCTCACATCCATACATGAATACTGGAAAAACCATAGCCTTGACTAGACGGACCTTATTCAGCAAAGTAATGTCTCTGCTTTTGAATTATGCTATCTAGGTTGGTCATAACTTTTCTTCCAAGGAGTAAAGCGTCTTCTAATTTTATGGCTGAAGTCACCATCTGCAGTGATTTTGGAGCCCCAAAAAATAAAGTCTGACACTGGTTCCACTGTTTCCCCATCTATTTCCCATGAAGTGATGGGACCAGATGCCATGATCTT
>SJYQ01000824.1:927113-972963 GCA_006410935.1 Redunca redunca
CTTGAACATCAGGAAGTTCATGGTTCACATATTGCTAAAGCCTGGCTTGGAGAATTTTGAGCATTACTTTGCTAGCATGTGAGATGAGTGCAATTGTGCAGTAGTTTGAGCATTCTTTGCAATTGCCTTTTTTTGGGTTTGGAATGAAAACCGACCTTTTCCAGTCTTGTGGCCACTGCTGAGTTTTCCAAACTTGCTGGCATATTGAGTGCAGCACTTTGACAGCATCATGTTTCAGGATTTGAAAGAGCTCCACTGGAATTCCATCACCTCCGCTAGCTTTATTTGTAGTGATGCTTTCTAAAGCCCACTTGACTTCACATTCCAGGGTGTCTGGCTCTAGATGAGTGATCACACCATAGTGATTAGCCAGGTCATGAAGATATTGTTGTACAGTTCTTCTGTTTATTCTTGCCACCTCTTCTTAATATCTTCTGCTTCTGTTAGGTCCATACCATTTCTGTCCTTTATCGAGCCCATTTCTTTGCATGAAATGTTCCCTTGGTATCTCTAATTTTCTTGAAGAGATCTCTAGTCTTTCCCATTCTGTTGTTTTCCTCTATTTCTCTGCACTGATCACTGAGGAAGGTTTTATTAGCTCTTCTTGCTATTCTTTGGAACTCTGCATTCAGATGTTTATATCTTTCCTTTTCTCCTTTGCTTTTCACTTCTCTTCTTTTCAGAACTATTTCTAAGGCTTCCCCAGACAGCCCTTTTGCTATTTGCATTTCTTTTCCGTGGGGATGCTACTGAGATCAGTGGAGAACTAAGTCCACTAAGAATGAAGAGACAGAGTGAAGGCAAAAACAACACCCAGTGGTGGATGTGACTGGTGACGGAAGGGAAGTAGCAATGTTGTAAAGAGCAATACTGCATAGGAACCTGGAATGTTAGGTCCATGAATCAAGGCAAATTGGAGCAGAAAGCAGCCGAGAAGAGAACCCCATGTCCAAGTTCAACCCCGGTGGCCGAGAGGACAACTCAACATTCAAGGTAAGGAGCCGCGGCTGCGCTTTGCTCAAGCAGCCATGAACAGATATCCCACGTCCAACATAACTGAAACCTCAGTAAGATGGTAAGAGCTCAGAGAGGGCATCAGAAGACAGACAGACTGAATCCATAGTCACAACAAAGTAGCCAATCTGATATCATGGACCACAGCCTTGTCTAACTCAATGGAACTAAGCCATGCCGTGTAGTGCCACCAAAGACAGACGGGTCATAGTGGAGAGGTCTCACAAAATGTGTCCACTGGAGAAGAGATTGGCAGACCATTTCAGTATTTTTGCCTTGAGAACTCCATGAACAGTATGAAAAGGAAAAATAATAGGACCATGAAATAGGAACTTCCCAGGCCTGTAGGTGTCCAGCATGGTACTGGAGATCACTAGAGAACTAACTAGAGGAAGAATGAAGAGACGGAGCCAGGGCAAAAACAACACCCGGTTGTGTATGTGCTGGTGATGGAACGAAAGCCCAACGCTGTAAAGAGCAATATTACAAAGGTACCTGGAATGTTAGGGACACGCAACATTGCAAATTGGAGCAGCAAGTGGCCGAGAGTAGACACCACATGTCCAAGGTAAGGATCAGCGGCGGCGCTTTGCTGGAACAGATGTGAAGAGATACCCTACGTCGAAAGTAAGGATCAGCAACTGCGCTTTGCTGGAACAGATGGGAAGAGATGCCCCGTGATGAAAGTAAGCAGAGGTGGCGGTGCTTTGCTGGAATAGATGTGAAGAGATACTCCACATCGTAAGTGAGGAACAGTGACAGTGCTTTGCTGGAGAAGCCGTGAAGAAATACCCCACGTCCAAGGTAAGAGAAACCAAGTAAGACTGTAAGAGCTCAGAGAGAGCATAACAGGACAGACAGACTGAAACCACAGTCACAGCAAAGTAGCCAATTTGATCACATGGACCACAGCCTTGTCTAACTCAATGAAACTAAGCCATGCCATGTAGGCAGCCCAAGCAGGACAGGTCAAGTTGGAGAGACCTCTCAAAACGTGTCCACTGGAGAAGGGAATGGCAAACCACTTCAGCATTTTTGCCTTGAGAACTCCATGAACAGTATGAAAAGCAAAAAAGATAGGACACTGAAAAATTAACTCCCCAGTCAGCAGGTGCCCAAAATGCTACTGAGATCACGGGAGAACTAACTCCACAAAGAATGAAGAGATGGAGTCAAAGCAAAAACCACACCCGGGTGTGGATGTGATTGGTGATGAAAGGGAAGTACCAATGTTGTAAAGAGCAATATTGCATAGGAACCTGGAATGTTAGGTCCACGAATCAAGGCAAATTGGAGCAGTGAGCGGCCGAGAGGAGAACTCCATGTCCAAGTTCAACCCCGGTGGCCAGGAGGACATACTCAACATTCAAGGTAAGGAGCCGCGGCTATGCTTTGCTCGAGCAGCCGTGAAGAAAAACGCAACATCCATGTAAGTGAAACCCCAGTAGGACGGTAAGAGCTCAGAGAGGGCATCAGAGGACAGACAGACTGAAACCACAGTCACAGCAAAGTAGCCAATCTGATCACATGGACCACAGCCTTGTCTAACTCAATGAAACTAAGCCATACCATGTAGGGCCACCTAAGTCAGACGGGTCATGGTGGAGAGTTCTGACAAAATGTGGTCCACTGGAGAAGTGAATGGCTAACCACTTAAGTTTTCCCCCCTTGAGAACCCCATGAATAGTATGAAAAGCAAAATAGATAGGACACTGTAAGATGAACTCCCCAGGTCGGTAGGCGACCAACATGCTACTGAGATCAGGGGAGAACTAACTCCACAAAGAATGAAGAGATGGAGCCAAAGCAAAACACCACCAGGCCTGGGATGTGACTGGTGACGGAAGGGAGGTACCAATGTTGTAAAGAGCAATACTGCATAGGAACCTGGATTGTTAGGTCCACAAATAAGGCAAATTTGAGCAGCAAGAGGCCGAGAGAAGACACCCCATGTCCAAGTTCAACAGCGGCGGCCGGGAGGAGATACCCAACATCTAAGGTAAGGAGCAACGACTGTGCTTTGCTGGAGCAGCCGTGAAGAGATACCTCACATCCAAAGTAAGAGAAAGCCAAGTAAGATGTTAGGAGCTGAGAGAGGCCATCAGAGGGCAGACAGACTGAAACCAGAGTCCCAGCAAAGTAGCCAATCTGATATTATGGACCACAGCCTTGTTTATCTCAATGAAGCGAAGTCATGCCGTGTAGGGACACACAAGACAACGGGTCATGGTGNTAAAGAGCAATATTGCATAGGAACCTGGATTGTTAGGTCCACGAATAAGGCAAATTTGAGCAGCAAGAGGCCGAGAGAAGACACCCCACGTCCAAGTTCAACAGCAGCGGCTGGGAGGAGATACCCCACGTCTAAGGTAAGGAGCAACGACTGTGCTTTGCTGGAGCAGCCGTGAAGAGATACCTCACATCCAAAGTAAGAGAAAGCCAAGTAAGATGTTAGGAGCTGAGAGAGGCCATCAGAGGGCAGACAGACTGAAACCAGAGTCCCAGCAAAGTAGCCAATCTGATATTATGGACCACAGCCTTGTTTATCTCAATGAAGCGAAGTCATGCCGTGTAGGGACACACAAGACAACGGGTCATGGTGGAGACGTCTCACAAAATGTGTCCACTGGAGAAGGGATTGGCAAACCACTTCTGTATTCTTGCCTTGAGAACCCCATGAATAGTATGAAAAGCAAAAAAGATAGGACACTGAAAGATGAACTACCCAGGCAGTAGGTACCCAATAGGCTACTGAGAAGAGTGGACAACTATTCCAGAAAGAATGATGAGACGGAGCCAAAGCAAAAACAACAATCAATTTGGATGTGACTGCTGATGAAATGAAAGTCCATTGCTGTAAAGAGCAATATTGCTAGGAACCTGGAATTTTAGGACCATGAGTTAAGGCAAATTGGAGCAGCCAGTGGCCAAAGGAGATACGCCATGTCCAGGGTCAGGAGCGGCGGCCGAGAGGACATACCCTACGTCCGAAATAAAGAGCAGTGGTGGCGCTTTACTCGAGCAGGCAGGAAGAGATACCCCACATCCAAAGTAAGTGAAACTCATGTAAGACGGTAAGAGCTCAGAGAGGGCATCAGAGGACAGACAGACTGAAACCACAGTCACAGCAAAGTAGCCAATCTGATCTCATGGACCACAGCCTTGTCTAACTCAGTGAAACTAAGCCCTGCCATGTAGGGCCTCCTAAGTCAGACGGGTCATGGTGGAGAGTTCTGACAAAATGTGGTTCACTGGAGAAGGGAATGGTAAACCACTTAAGTATTCTTCCCTTGATACCCCATGGACAGTATAAAAGCAACAAAGATAGCACACTGAAAAATTTACTCCCCAGGTCGGTAGGTGCCCAACATGCTACTGAGATCACTGGAAAACTAACTCCACAAAGAATACAGAGACGGAGCCAAAGCAAAAACCACACCCGGGTGTGGATGTGACTGGTGACGGAAGGGAAGCACCAATGTTGTAAAGAGCAATATTGCATAGGAACCTGGAACATTAGTTCCATGAATAAGGCAAATTGGAGCAGCGAGTGGCCGAGAGGAGAACCCCATGTCCAAGTTCAACCCCAGTGGCCAAGAGGACATACTCAACGTTCAAGGTAAGGAGCCGCGGCTGTGCTTTGCCCAAGCAGCCGTGAAGAGATACCGCATGTCCCACATAAGTGAAACCCCAGGAAGACGGCAAGAGCTCACTGGGGGCATCTGAGGACAGACAGACTGAAACCACAGTCACAGCAAAGTAGCCAATCTGATCACATGGACCACAGCCTTGTCTAACTCAATGAACCTAAGTCATGCCATGTAGGGACACCCAAGACAGATGGTTCATGGTGGAGAGGTCTCACAAAATGTGTCCACCGCAGAGGGATTGGTAAACCACTTAAGTATTCTTCCCTTAGAACCCCATGAACAATATGAAAAGCAAAAAAGAGAGTACACTGAATAATGAACTCCCCAGGTCGGTAGGTGCCCAATACGCTACTGAGATCAGTGGAGAACTAACTCCGCAAAGAATGAAGAGACGGAGCCAAAGCAAAAACAACACCCTGTTGTGGATGTGACTGGTGATGGAAGGGAAGTACCAATGTTGTAAAGAGCTATATTGCATAGGAACCTGGAGTGTTAGGTCCATGAATCAAGGCAAACTGGAGCTGCGAGTGGCTGAGAGGAGAACCCCACGTCCAAGTTCAACCCCAGTGGCAGAGAGGAGATACCCAACGTTCAAGGTAAGGAGCCGCAGCTGTGCTTTGCTCAAGCAGCCGTGAAGAGATACCCCACGTCCAAGTTAAGAGAAACACAATAAGACCATAAGAGATGTGAGGGCATCAGAGGACAGACAGACTGAAACCACAGTCACAGCAAAGTAGCCAATCTGATCACATGGACCACAGCCTTGTATAACTCAATGAAACTAAGCCATGCCACGTAGGGCCACACAAGACGGACGGGTCATGGTGAAAAGGTCTTTCAAAATGTGTCCACTGGAGAAGGGAATGGCTAACCACTTCAGTATTCTTGCCTTGAGAACTTCATGAACAGTATGAAAAGCAAAAAGGATAGGACACTGAAGATGAACTCCTGCCAGGAGCCAGCACGGGAGATCCCACCCATGACAGTGTCATGTGAAGGAGACCTGACAAGCAAGGCTTCAGGACTTGAGGGACTCCCTGGGCTGATCCCACCCATGAGAGGGTCATGCGGAAGAGACCAGATGAGCAAGGCGGATCTGGACTCAAGGGAACCCCTGGACCTGCTCGAGCGTCTATCCCAAAACCAGAATCTGTCTGTCTTACTATTTTATGCCTTTCACCAACTCTTCTGACATTAACAGGGGGCTATCCCCGACCACCTTTCTCTGGAGAAAATCAACTGAGGGCTCTAGTTGATAAATCTCCTGCGCATGAAAGGAGTATTTCAACTCAAACCCCTTGTTAGCATTCTAGCTTACTTGACAGCTTTATCTAGACTCTTGCAACACTGTTGAGCCAATGCTTGCTGCCAAGTTCCCACATCCCTTATCCATGTGTTCCTGGGAGTGCATAGTTAGGAGGTAGAAAAAACAAGTAGTAGCCTTAGCATTAGCAACACTAGACTTTGAGTTAATAAGTTCTTTCATTGCTGTAACCCACTGAACCTTTGCTCCATAAAAATGTAACTCTGTACTTTAAGGGTGACGCAGGCTAAGGAATTTAAGAAAAAACATTTCAAGGAAAAGTAAGGTTCTAGCTGACCAACCTTTATCAAAAAGGGGTCATAAAATGTCAACAGGCCTCCGGGCCAGAAGATAATATACAAAAAGTAAGACCCTTGTTTATGAAACGGTATGCAGGAAGAAACCTGGTATCGATAAAAGTTAATACTGATGGAATGTTGAGCTGACTCTGCATGACTCTGCATTTTTTCACGTTGCTCAATGTACAACTCAGGGTATAAAAGCTCCCTCTGAAAATAAAGTGACGGGCCTCGCTCACAGAAGCTTCGTCACCCCGTGTTACTCTTTCATTATTTTCACCAACGCCGTCTGTGGGGCCCCAAGTGGAGAAACCTCTATGGGGATAAGAGTAACATGCTAAGCTTGGGCTTAAAGAAAACACACGCGTTGCGGTTAGAAGCTAAGATGGTGCCTGCAGGAAGGAGTGAAGGCATGNAATAAGTTCTTTCTTTGCTGTAACCCACTGAACCTTTGCTCCATAAAAATGTAACTCTGTACTTTAAGGGTGACGCAGGCTAAGGAATTTAAGAAAAAACATTTCAAGGAAAAGTAAGGTTCTAGCTGACCAACCTTTATCAAAAAGGGGTCATAAAATGTCAACAGGCCTCCAGGCCAGAAGATAATATACAAAAAGTAAGACCCTTGTTTATGAAACGGTATGCAGGAAGAAACCTGGTATCGATAAAAGTTAATACTGATGGAATGTTGAGCTGACTCTGCATGACTCTGCATTTTTTCACTTTGCTCAATGTACAACTCAGGGTATAAAAGCTCCCTCTGAAAATAAAGTGACAGGCCTCGCTCACAGAAGCTTCGTCACCCCGTGTTACTCTTTCATTATTTTCACCAACGCCGTCTGTGGGGCCCCAAGTGGAGAAACCTCTATGGGGATAAGAGTAACATGCTAAGCTTGGGCTTAAAGAAAACACACGCATTGCGGTTAGAAGCTAAGATGGTGCCTGCAGGAAGGAGTGAAGGCATGTCTATACTGTTTGTCAAAATTTTTGATTGGCCCTCTTGATTTCAGTGCTCGTGGACAACACGTGATCACCATAGACCCCTGTCATGATGTAAGCGCATGGTAATCTGACCTTTAACTTGATTGGTAGAACTATGGAAAGTCCCTCGAAAAACCCCCCTGCTTGCCTTTATAAACCAAGAGCTTACGACAATAAAGCGGACCTGCTTAGACAGAACCCGTCACATCTGATTGTCTCTCGGTTGCCGGGGGGCCAGGTTGGCGGACAGCAGGCTCACCTCTCCTCAAGACCCCTCGGCCTTGCTGAGGGAAGTTCCATGGCCTGTCTTTTTGTAACGTGGCCCCCGCAGGCTCACCTCTCCACGGGACCCCTCGGCCTTGCTGAGGGAAGTTCCACGGCCTCTCTTTTTGGGGCGTGCCCCCCACAGGCTCACCTCTCCTCGGGACCCCTGGGCCTTGCTGAAGGAAGTTCCACGGCCTCTCTCTTTTTGCAACGTGCCCCCCGCAGGCTCACCTCTCCTCGGGACCCCTCGGCCTTGCTGAGGGAAGTTCCACGGCCTCTGTCTTTTTGCGGCGCGGCCCCCCCAGGCTCACCTCTCCTCGGGACCCCTCAGCCTTGCTGAGGGAAGTTCCACGGCCTCTCTCTTTTTGCAGCGCGCCCCCTGCAGCCGTCCATCCTGAGGGTATCCCTGGACTCTGCTGAGGCTGGACCCCAGCAAGTGGCGCCCGATCAGGGACATCCGAAGGTAAGCTCCCTCATTGTTCAGTTTTTCGGGATGGCTAGGACCCCACTCAGGGTGCCACGGATACCCCTGCATAAGATAGGTAGGGTGAGTAGCAGTGGGCAGTGTTGAATCTTTCTTTGCAGACAGAAAATCTCTGACATGGGTAACAACCAGTCAAAACAATGACAACGCTTTATAGGAGTAATTTTGCAACTGTTAAACAAAAGAGGAATTAAAGTTAAGGCTAATGTTCAATCCTTTTTTTTAACATTTGTACAAGATCAATGTCCTTGGTTTCCAGAAGAGGGCACTGTTGATTTAGATACTTGGAAGAAGGTAGGGAAACAGTTGGAAACTTATTATACTTTGCATGGGCCAGAAAAGGTTCCTGTAGATGCTTTTGCTCTGTAGAATATGATTAAAAATGTACTGGACCCCCATCATGAGGCTGTTAGACAGCCTATGGGGGAAGCTATAGCGGTGGATGGTGGTGGGTCTCCATCTTCTGCGCAGATCATATTTTCTGCCATGGACAAAGAAAAGGAGGGAGACTGTGCTCTACCTCCCGAGGAAGGAGAGGGCTTGCAGGACACCATGGCCAGGTGCCCTGGTGAGCCCTCTCCCCCTCTACTCAAACCTTTAAAAATTTATCCATCACTTTCTGATTTAAGGCGACCACTGCCACCTCTGCTTGCACCTCCCAGGGCCCAGGAGTTCCCCACTTTGCCTCCAAAGCCTCCCAGAGCATTGCCTAAGGCTAAGAAAGATAAAGAGGGTTTTTTTTTTAAACAAAGGAGCTTTTAAAGCAGACACATGCACAATATACAGAGCCTGCTCCTTGGAGAAAACCCCCTCAGGGGGGCCTCACCCAGGCTAAAAAAAAAAAAAAAAAGAAGGAAAAATAATCATAATAAAAAAGATTCTACAAATAAAAAATGTTTCTCTTGTGGCCAAATGGGGCATTTTTGCTGGCAATGTCCTGCCAAGCAGGGACAACAAGCCATGCCAATCAACCCCAGGTAGCTCAGGACTGGACAACAAGCCATGCCACTCAACCCGAGGTAGCTCAGGACTGGACCTCAGTTCCACCACCACAACAATATTAACCCCTGACATGCCGGTTACTGTGATTCCAAGGGGAGAGGCTGGCCCCCTGCCTGAGGGCAGTATAGGACTTGTGCTAGGGCGTAGCTCGCTTTCTTTTCAAGGAATCTTGGTGGTGCCTGGTGTAGTCGATTCTGATTATAGTGAGGAAGTTGAAGTTTTGATCTCACTGCCTACTAAACTGTACAAATGAATAAAGGTCAAAGAACAGCACAGCCTTTCCTTCTACCTCATTATCAGACAGGCGAAACCTCGACTTCTCAAGCTAGGGGCCCCAGAGGATTTCGATCTAGTGCTCTAGCTTTTGGGGTGCAGGAAATTACAGCTTCTAGGCCTTTAAAAGATCTTTTAATTCAAGGAAATAAAATGTCAGGGCTGTTAGCTACTAGAGCAGACATCTCTTGCCTTGCTGGAAAAGATCAAAAAGACAATTAACTGCTGAAGCTCAAGAGGCTTTACATAAGGTAAAACAGGCTTTATCTAATAGCTATGTAAAAATAATTAACCTCATAGCCCCTTGGCAGTTTCTTTGCCTAGCTACTCCCATTGCATCCACAGGTGCCTTGTGGCAGGAGGGCCCTCTAGAATGGGTTAATATTCCTGCTCAGGCCAAAAGGGTGGTAGCCTCATACCCAGGACTCATGGCTGCTCTTATATTAAAAGGGAGATGATGTAGTCTTGAATTATTTGGCAAAGAACCATTAGAAATTGTAATTTCATATAACAAAGAAAAGCTTGATGCTCTTCTAATGTTTGATGAAAACTGGCAGATTGCTATAGGAAATTATTTGGGTCAAACTCTACATCATTTACCCTCACATGCTTTGTTAAACTTTATATCTAAACACCCAGTTATTTTCCCCGTTGGGTGCAGACAATTCCCTATTTCAGATGCTCAAATGGTCTTTACTGACAGGTCAGCTAATGGCAGAGCTGCCATAGTTAGAGGAAGTCAGCATAAGGTTTTACAAGCACAGAACACTTCAACTCAAAAAGCTGAACTCACAGCTATTATAGACTTTCATTATGTTTGCAGAAGAAAAATTTAACCTTTATTTTGACTCTCAGTGTGTGGTAAGGCTGTTTCCACACACTGAGACTGCGGTTCTGCCCAAAAACAAAACTACGGTATTTCACTTATAAACTAAATTACAACAACAAATTTGGAAACAGAACCAAGCCTTTTACATTGGCCATATTCGAGCCCATTCTGGATTGCCCGGACCTTTAAATGTCCTAAGTGATCTGACAGATTCGTTAACCAAGGTCAGGGCGACACCTGCCTTTGAAGAAGCCCGAGCTTCTCACTCACTTCATCATCAAAATGCTACCGCATTAAGATATCCATTTCAGATTCCTCGAGAATCTGCTTAAGAGATTGTTCGTTCCTGTTCACATTGTCCTACTACTACGAAAAATTTGCCTATGAGAGTTAACCCTCACGGTCTTAAACCTAATATGCTCTGACAGATGGATGTGACTCATATCTCCTCATTTAAAAAATTGTCTTTTGTTCACGTAACCATAGATACTTTTTCTCATGTTATCATTGCAACTGCCTGCACAGGGAAAGCATATAAAGATGTAGTATAATATCTCTTTACTTTTAATATTTAGGCTTACCAAAGGCTTTAAAAACTGAAAACGCTCCTGCTTACACTTCCAAGTCTTTCCAAAAATTTTACATAAAGTTTCAAATAAAACATAACACAGGCATCCCTTGTAATCTGCAAGGACAAGCTACAGTACAAAGAACACATCAAACATTAAAAATACAAATCCAAAAATTGCAAAAAGGAGAGTTCAAATATAGTTCCCCCCATCAGATTCTTCAACATGCTCTCTTTGTAATAACCTAAATGCTGATTTGTCCGAAACCACTGCAATGCTTCGTCATTGGTATCCAGAACAACAAAATACAAAGCTATTGGTGAAATGGAAGGACCTCCTCTCCGGACAATGGAGGGGTCCTGACCCACTGTTAACTAGCAGTCAAGGATATGCTTGTATTTTTCCACAGGACGCAGATTCTCTGATTTGGATCCTGGACAGACTGATTCGTCGAAGCCCCCCAGGTACCTGGTTCCCCCACTGCCTCAACCACAAAAGAGGAAGGGCACTCCTCTGCCCCTGCCTCCGCCGCCCACCTGGAAAGTCCAGCAGAACCCAAGATAACCGACATTGGAGATCCCAGATGAACAGTGAGTGGACCCACCCACCAGTTGTCACAGCTCCGTGTAAGAGATCATGTTCCCCCTATTCCCTTATGCAGCAAAAAATCACCAAGATGTCCTGCTTGGGCGACTCAACAAGCCTCCATACCTACCTGGGGGCAGATTAAAGCGCTCTGCCACCAGGCACAGGGGATAGCTTCTCCACAGGGATCTTCAACCTCCCCTGAGAGTGTTTATTGCTATGCTTGCATTACTATCTTGCCAGGTTAAGTGCTTCCTCTTCCACAGCAGGAAATTATTGGACACATTTCCCTGATCCTCCAATTTTTCAAGTAGTTACATGGAGCAGTGACCCTATAAGGGTTAATAGAGACCAACCTCGTCTTCTGGGGGGATCTTATACTCCTTATGTAAAAGGCCACTACCCTATTAATTTCAATTATACCTTTAGGGGATTGACAGATGATCATTCTGTTTGCTTTAACTTCCCCTTTAGCCATACAGGAAACTTTATTACTCCCACTATAGAGGGATACATTGGAGCCTCCAGAAAGGCAATTCTGACAGCTTCCTGTAGGGAACAAAGTATAAGGAAGGTTGGGAAGTGCTTGCAAACAAGACTCTCAACCAGGGCTGAACATTCTTGCAAACAAGATGTTCTGCCATGAATCCTCAGTTTGTTCCCGTGGGAAAAGAACATTTCTTGCATACAAGGATGTTTCTCTGATTCCTCAAAAGGAACAGACCCTGGGACAAAACGGATTCTAAGTTGATAAGGAAGTTCTTAAAACAAAGTCTTAGCTGCAGTAAATAAGTCAAGGTAAAGGTTATCTCGCCCCACGCCGGCACACTGTATAGTCATTGGATCATGGTGTTTGGCAACTTGCCCTGTAGACTGTGGTGCATAGGATATAAAATAAAGCTGCAAGAAGCAGCAGGAGGAGAACAGAAAAAGATTCAAACCACTCTGCAGTGTTGGTGTTTCATTCCGTCGCTAGCAGATTCCCCAACCTCAAGATTTACATTTAAAGGGGATCGGTCAGTTTGGATATTACAAGCTCATATGCCCGGGGTCCTTGACCCCTATAAATCCTTATTCCTCAAAGCTCCATCAAAATATCCAAATTGTAATGATGTTGCTCCCTCAGATGTCATATGGAAAACTATAGATGACCGTTTAGGGTATCCAATTTGGAAATCTTGTACTTATAATTCGAAAATTGATTACAGAATACCAGCAGGAGGAAATTATACAATTCAGGACTGGAACAACCCAAATCCAGGTCAGGACCCAACATCCAATTGTGATTTTACTGATAGACTTGACAACTGGACAGAATATTCGGTTCCTTGGCCATTAGCCGCCAACAGATGGCATCATAATCAATTTGTTCCTCCTATGTTGTCCTATGCAACCAAAGACAAAACCTTTTGGCAACCAGAGATTTGGAGAGCCCTTGCCGCTACTGCCTCTATTACTTTAACCCAGCCAGAAAATGATTCTATTTACTCTATTTTAGCTTGTCTACCCTCTCCCTATGTTTTTATCTTCACTAATGATTCCAGAAGACTTAATATACAAATGAATTATTCAGGTGGACCTAATGTAGTATCTTGTGAACAATGTATGCTCTCATCTTGTTTGACCCCCCAATACAATGTTTGTTCCTTTGTGGTGTTACAACATCCACCCTATCTTATGGTGCCTGTGACTGTAACCACTTATTGGTATGATAACTATGGTCTTGCTGTGTTACAACAATTACAAGATTTAATGCGATCGTGATGGTTTGTGGGCTTACTTATCTTGGGAGTATCAGCTTTAATAACTACAGTTACTTCTGTTCCTGTGGCAGCAATAACATTGACTCAACAGGTGCATACTGTTCAATATGCTGATACTACGTCTAAAAATGTTTCTTTAACATTGGCAACACAGGAAGTTATAGACAAAAAGCTAGAGATGAAGGCAGATGCCCTGGAAGAAGTGGTAACACACATTGGGACTGAATTGCTGCTGCTACTGCTAAGTCACTTCAGTCGTGTCCGACTCTGTGTGACCCCATAGAAAGCAGTCCACCAGGCTCCCCCGTCCCTGGGATCCTCCAGGCAAGAACACTGGAGTGGGTTGCCATTTCTTTCTCCATGCATGAAAGTAAAAAGTGAAAGGGAAGTCGCTCAGTCGTGTCTGACTCTTAGCGACCCCATGGACTGCAGCCCACCAGGCTCCTCTGTCCATGGGATTTTCCAGGCAAGAGTACTGGAGTGGGGTGCCACTGCCTTCTCCATGGGACTGAATTACAGACATTAAAAGCAAAGTTGGCACTGTCCTGTCATGCCAACTACCGGTGGATTTGTGTAACACCCCTAAAAGTGAACGAGACAGATTATAAATTAAAAACCACATTTGGGGGTATGGAATAGTTCCAACATTAGTCTGGATTTAGGGAAACTTCATAATCAGATAAAGACCATGGAACACTCCTGATTAGATTTTACTGCCGCAGGAGCAACAAATGACTTTTTCCATACATTTTCTAACTTTATTTCAGGAAAAAAATTTCTGTCTACTATTTTTAGCTATGCTGCTGTGGCCGCTCTAATTCTGCTTCTCATAATTATTCTTCCTTGTTTGTTAAAACTCTTCGACAGAACACTCAGAAGCTTGCGACTGAATTACATCTGGCTGTCTTAAAAAATAAAAAAGCGGGAGATGCCAGGATCCAGCAAGGGAGATCCCACCCATGACAGTGTCATGCAAAGGAGACCTGACAAGCAAGGCTTCAGGACTTGAGGGACTCCCTGGGCTGATCCCACCCATGAGAAGGTCATGCGGAAGAGACCTGACGAGCAAGGCGGATCTGGACTCAAGGGACCCCCCCTGGACCTGCTCGAGTGTCTACCCCAAAACCAGAATCTATCTGTCTAACTATTTTATGCCTTTCACCAACTCTTCTGACATTAACAGGGGGCTATCCCTGACCACCTTTCTCTGCAGAAAATCAACTGAGGGCTCTAGTTGATAAATTTCCTGCGCATGAAAGGAGTATTTCAACTCAAACCCCTTGTTAGCATTCTAGCTTACTTGACAGCTTTATCCAGACTCTTGCAACACTGTTGAGCCAATGCTTGCTGCCAAGTTCCCACATCCCTTATCCATGTGTTCCTGGGAGCGCATAGTTAGGAGGTAGAAAAAACAAGTAGTAGCCTTAGCATTAGCAACACTAGACTTTGAGTTAATAAGTTCTTTCTTTGCTGTAACCCACTGAACCTTTGCTCCATAAAAATGTAACTCTGTACTTTAAGGGTGACGCAGGCTAAGGAATTTAAGAAAAAACATTTCAAGGAAAAGTAAGGTTCTAGCTGACCAACCTTTATCAAAAAGGGGTCATAAAATGTCAACAGGCCTCCAGGCCAGAAGATAATATACAAAAAGTAAGACCCTTGTTTATGAAACGGTATGCAGGAAGAAACCTGGTATCGATAAAAGTTAATACTGATGGAATGTTGAGCTGACTCTGCATGACTCTGCATTTTTTCACGTTGCTCAATGTACAACTCAGGGTATAAAAGCTCCCTCTGAAAATAAAGTGACGGGCCTCGCTCACCAAATCTTGGTCTCCCCATGTCATTCTTTCATTTTCACCAATGCCGTCCATCCTGAGGGTATCCCTGGATTCTGCTGAGGCTAGACCCCGGCAAACTCCCCAGGTTGGTAGGTGCCCAATATGCTACTGATATCAATGGAGAACTAACTCCATAAAGAATGAAGAGATGGAGCCAAAGCAAAAACAACACCCGGTTGTGGATGTGACTGGTGATGGAAGGGAAGTAGCAATGTTGTAAAAGAGCAATAGTGCATAGGAACCTGGAATGTTAGGTCCATGAACCAAGGCAAATAGGAGCAGCGAGCGGCCGAGAGGAGAACCCCATGTCCAAATTCAACCCCAGTGACTGAGAAGAGATTCCCAACATTCAAGGTAAGGAGCTGTGGCAGTGCTTTGCTCGAGCAGCCGTGAAGAGATACTGCACGTCCAACGTAAGTGAAACCCAAGTAAGACGGTAAGAGCTCAGAGAGGGCATAGGAGGACAGAAGACTGAAATCACAATCACAGCAAAGTAGCCAATCTGATACCATGGACCACAGCCTTGTTTAACTCAGTGAAACTACGCCATGCCATGTAGGGCCACCCAAGACAGGTGGGTCATGGTGGGAAGGTCTCTCAAAATGTGTCCACTGGAGAAAGGAATGGCGAAACACTTCAGTATTCTTGCCTTCAGAACTCCATGAACACTATGAAAAGGAAAAAAGATAGGACCATGAAATATGAACTTCCCAGTTCAGTAGGTGCCCAATATACTACTGGAAATCAGCGGAGAAGTAACTCCAGAAAGACTGAAGAGACAAAGCCAAAGCAAAAACAACACCCGGTTGTGGATGTGCTGCTGATGCAAGGGAAGTACCAATGTGGTAAAGAGCAATATTGCATAGGATCCTGGAATGGTAGGTCCACAAATCAAGGCAAATTGGAGCAGTGAGTGGCCGAGAACAGACACCACACGTCCGAGGTAAGGAGCAGAGGCTGCGCTTTGCTGGAATAGATGTGAAGAGATACCCCACGTCAAAAGTAAGGAGCAGCGGCGGTGCTTTGCTCGAACAGATGTGAAGAGATACCCCACGATGGAAGTAAGGAGCAGTGGCGGTGCTTTGCTGGAACAGATGTGAAGAGATACCCCACGTTGGAAGTAAGGAGCAGCAGCGGCACTTTGCTGGAACAGATGTGAAGAGATACGCCACGTTGGAAGTAAGGAGCAGCGGCAGTGCTTTGCTGGAACAGATGTGAAGAGATACCCCACGTTGGAAGTAAGGAGCAGTGGCGGTGCTTTGCTGGAACCGATGTGAAGAGATACACCAGGTCCAAAGTAAGCAGCAGCGGCGGCACTTTGCTGGAGAAGCCATGAAAAGATACCCCACATACAACGTAAGAGAAATCCAAGTAAGATGGTAAGAGCTCAGAGAGGGCATCAGAGGACTGAGAGACTGAAACCACAGTCACAGCAAAGTAGCCAATCTGATCACATTGACCACAGCCTTGTCTAACTCATCAAAATAAGCCATGCCGTATAGGACCATCCAAGTCACACGGATCATGGTGGAGAGTTCTGACAAAATGTGGTCCACTGGAGAAGGGAATGGCAAACCACTTAAGTATTCTTCCCTTGAGAACCCCATGAAGAGTATGAAAAGCAAAAAAGATAGGACACTGAAAGATGAACTCCCCAGGTCGGTAGGTGCCCAATAGGCTACTGAGAAGAGTGGAGAACGAACTCCAGAAAGAATGAAGAGACAGAGCCAAAGCAAAAACAACAATCAATTTGCATGTGACTGCTGATGGAATGAAAGTCCAATGCTGTAAAGAGCAATATTGCTAGGAACCTGGAATTTTAGGACCACGAGCCAAGGCAAATTGGAGCAGCCAGAGGCCAAAGGAGATACACCATGTCCAAGGTCAGGCGCGGCGGTCAAGAGGAGATATGTCATGTCCAAGGTCAGGAGTGGCGGCCGAGAGGAGATACGCCATCAGAGGACAGACAGACTGAAACCACAGTCACGGCAAAGTAGCCAATCTGATCACATGGACCACAGCCGTGTCTAACTCAATGAAACTAAGCCATGCCATGTAGGGTCACCCAAGACGGATGGGTCATGGTGGAGAGGTCTCACAAAATGTCCACTGGAGAAGGGAATGGCAAACCACTTCTGTATTCTTGCCTTGAGAACCCCATGAACAGTATGAAAAGGTAAAAAGATAGGACACTGAAAGATGAACTGCCCAGGTCCGTAGGTGCCCAATATGCTACTGGAGATCAGTGGAGAACTAACTCTAGAAAGAATGAAGCTGCTAATTGCTTCAGTAGTGTCCGACTCTGTGCGACCCCACAGATGGCAGCCCACCAGGGGATTCTCCAGGCAAGAAGACTGGAGTGGGTTGCCATTTCCTTCTCCAATGCAGGAAAGTGAAAAGTGAAAGTGAAGTCGCTCAGTCATGTCCAACTCCTAGCGATCCCATGGACTGCAGCCTACCAGGCTCCTCCATTCATGGGATTTTCCAGGCAAGAGTACCGGAGTGGGGTGCCATTGCCTTCTCCGAGAAAGAATGAAGAGACGGAGCCAAGGTAAATACAACAGCTGGTTGTGGATATGACTGGTGATGGAAGGAAAGTCCAATGCTGTAAAGAGCAATATTGCATAGGAACCTGGACTGTAGGTCCATGAATCAAGGCAAATTTGAGCAGTGAGAGGGTAAGAGGAGATATCCCACATCCAAGGTCAGGGGTGGCAGCCGAGAGGAGATACCCCATGTCCAAAGTAAGGAGCTGCGGCGGCTCTTTGCTGGAGCAGCTGTGAAGAGACACCCCACGTGCAAGGTAAGAGAAACCCCATTAAGACAGGAGCAGCTGAGAGAGGGCATCAGAGGCAGACAGAATGAAAACCACAATCACAGCAAAGTAGCCAACCTGATCACATGGACTACAGCCTTGTCTAACTCAATGAACCTAAGAGCCATACCCTGTAGGGCCACCCAAGATGGCTGGATCATAGTGGAGAGTTCTGACAAAAAGGGGTCCACTGGAGAAGGGAATGGCAAACCACTTCAGTATTCTTTCCTTGAGAACCCCACGAGCAGTATGAAAAGGAAAAAAGACAGCACACTGAAAGAATGAGTCCCCAGGTGGGTAGGTGCCCCATATACTACTGGAAATCAGTGGAGAACTAATTCCAGAAAGAATGAAGAGATGGAGCCAAAGCAAAAACAACACCCAGCTGTGGATGTGACTGGTGATAGAAGCAAGGTCCGATGCTGTAAAGAGCAATATTGCATAGGAACCCGGAATGTTAGGTCCATGAATCAAGGCAAATCGGAAGTGGTCAAACAGGAGATGGCAAGAGTAAACATCAACATTCAAGGAATCAGCGAACTAAAATGGACTGGAACGGGTGAATTTAACTCAGATGACCATTATATCTACTAAGGGTAAGAATCCCTTAGAACAAATGGAGTAGCCATCATGCTTAACAAGAGAGTCTGAAATGCAGTACTTGGATACAATCTCAAAAACGACAGAGTGATCTCTGTTCATTTCTAAGGCAAACCATTCGATATCACAGTAATTCAAGCCTATGCCCTGACCAGTAATGCTGAAGAAGCTGACATTTAACAGTTCTATAAGACCTACAAGATCTTTTAGAACTAACACCCAACAAGATGTCCTTTTCATTACAGGGGACTGGAATGCAAGAGTAGGAAGTCAAAAAACACCTGGAGTAACAGGCAAATTTGGCCTTGGAGTACAGAATGAAGCAGGGCAAAGGCTAATAGGGTTTTGCCAAGAGAACGCACTGGTCAGCAAACACCTTCTTCCAACAACACAAGAGAAGACTCTACACATGGACATCAGCAAGCTGCTTCCCCTGCCCTGCTTGGCCTTACCTGCAAAAACATCAGTACAATGAAGGCCCTGCCCCATGCTTTCCCTTCACTCCTGTGTCTGCCTCCTCGACTCTGCTGCTTCCCCAGAGCAGTGTCCCTCATTTCCAGCAAATTGTGAGTAACAATGAAATTTTCTTTCAGTGGCACTGACCCTCTCTGTGTTGTCACTCAGTCACTGTTACAAATTAAGACCCAGGCACAAATCAGAGCTACTGCTCCCAATATGGCCAAGTACAATGGCAGCACTTTCACTTCTTCGTTATTTTATGCTACTGAAATATCCCAATTCAATTTTTGTTGTTCAGTTGCTTAGTCGTGTCTGAGTGCTTGTGACCCCATGGGCTGCAGCGTGCCAGACTTCCCTGTCTTTTACCATCTCCTGGAGCTTGTTCAATTTCATGTCCATTGAGTCGGTGATGCCATCCAACCATCTCGTCCTCTGTCTTCCCCTTCTCCTCCTGCCCTCACTCTTTCCCAGCATCAGGCTCTTTTCTAATGAGTTGGCTCTTTGCATCTGGTGGCCAAAGTATTGTCTTTTTGATACATACTTAAGATTCACTACTAAAAGCTACTTTATAGGATTCAGCAGATTTTGGTACTTTGTTGTTGTTTTTTTTAGCGCTAAGTTAAGAGGTGAAAGTCCAGGTAAGGAATTGTGAAGGTGAAAAGACCTTCTTCTAGGACACAGAAGTCAATGGCTTAGAATTAGGCATCCAGGCCTAGTGGAGAGGAGGTGATATCTGGTAACATTCAGGGTTCAATTTTGCCTGTGTGGCTAGTACAGATGTCCCTACCATTCAAATCTGGCTCAGATGATAAACAATCCACCTACCTACGCAGGAGACATGGGTCCAATCCCTACGTCGGGAAGATCCCCTGCAGAAGAGAATGGCAGCCCACTCTCGTGTCCTTGCCTGGAGAATTCCATGGACAGAGGAGCCTGGCAGGCTACCATCCATGGGGTTGCAAAGAGCTGGACACGACTGAGTGACTAACACTTTCCTTGGGAATTAGGTGCTGATTAACCACAGAATCAGAACAGGGTTCTTTCAGGAAGGATGGCGTGCTAAACACTGAGAGCTTCTTCCTGCAAGCTGCCACTGCTACCCACGTTAAAATGGGAGAAGGGAAACCTCCCTACCTGACTCCAGGCACAGCTGCATAAAATTGAAACCTGTGCTTTACACAAAAAGAAACTACCCTGGGTGATTCTCCTCCTAATGAGCTATGTTCATTCTTCTCCATATTTTTAAGATTTCTTTATTATTTGAAAGACAGCATCTAAATTTTAAACAGTGATTTAAGTGGTGGGAGAAAATATAAAGAAAGACAAGGAGGAGAAGAAACAGATGAATATTTTTTAAAAAGCAGGTCAAAGATCCAAATGACTTTATGTAATACAGCTAGGTCAGGCAACGGAGTATTTTCATTGTATCAATGGCCAACTTTCAAACAATTTTATGACAAAATGGTAATATCATGGTTCACAGCAATTGTACCATCTATAAATTTGTTCTTTGATGACTGAAAAGCCTTGTCCTAAGACGTGACATATGTTAAGAGTTGAGTTACAACTTACTAAATGTTTTCTTGGTGTTTTCTTGGTTTGGGTGAGAGAAGCAGTTTAAGCAAAGACATCTCTTTGATTATAAGGATGTGATTTTTATATATAAAATGGGATCACCCTTCAAAATTTGGCATGTGAATTGGTTAGAACCTATGGCAGTTGCATGGATAAACCTTGAAACTTTAAAATTTTTCTAAATTTGTAACTTAAAAAATATATTCTTTCAATTCAGATGACAGGGATACACAGGGAACAAGATACCCACCCCTGACCCTAGCAGAGTTGCCTGGACTTTCAGAATACTGTCTGTCAGGGTATCAGCTGCATTTCAAAGACACAGGCAGGGATGGAATTATCAATCAAGTCACTCAGGAGAGTGACTGGAAAAATATCTAACAGAGTGTACTGTGCTTCCAGTGTATTTAAGGAAGAAAAACTACTCCCCTACACTTTTATCACTCTAAGCAGATTCTGTTTTTATTCTGATGTAACTAGAGCATTAGGACCAGAAAGTTTTCAGTGAAGGTAAACTGGAATGCTATGACTTTGAACAAGGAATTACATTATTTTCTGAGATATCCTTAGACATGACATCTCTATCATTCTAAAAAAAAAAAAAAGAGGAAGGCAGGAACAGGGAGGCATATGGACTGCTCTGTTTTAACTAGACTTGTAGCAAACCAGAGCTGGGATTCCTGGAAGTTTGTAAAAGGAAGCTTTCCACCTAATACGACTTGGGATACTGTTTCTTTCATTCGGCTTCATGATAAATAAAGTAATCCAAGTGCTCAGGAAGCACCCACCTCCTTCTGTTTTGAATGATGTAGAGGTGTGAGGCTCCACAGAGCATGAAGCGATTGCAGCCCATTCCCTTCGGTGTCAAAAAACAAAAACAATAAAAAAGAAGCTTTTGACTTAGAAAATGAACTTATATTTGCCAGGGAAATGGATAACTAAGGAGTTAGGGATGGAGATGTACACACTGCTATATTTAAAATGGATAACCAACAAAGACCTATTTTATAGTACAGGGAATTCTACTCAATGTTATGTACTAGCCTGGATGGGAGCAGCATTTGGGGGAGAATGGACACATGTATATGTATGGCTGAGCCCCTTCAATTTTCACCTGAAACCATCACAACATTGTTAATCTGCTATATCCCAATACAAAATAAATGGTTCAAAGTTAAAAATAAAGGAAAAAATTTCTGCTGCTCTGGTCTGCATCATCACTGCTGACCAGGCTTTTATACGAGAACACTCAGAACGACAATATGGCTCAGAAAGGGGCAGACCGAATCAGGAAGAGGTAACAATGATTCTGATTAAAGAACTGTGTGAGTTACGACATTTCAAGAGTGAGGTTGAGAAAGCAATAGCATCCAACTGGTAGGAGGAAACTTATACACTGAGCACAGAAACTTAACTTCAGGACATCTCCATGGAGAAAGCAGGATCACACTGGGTTATCTGGACACCCCCACACAGAACAGCAGTGATAAGGCTTTAAGGTAGAAAAACATCTTCAAGAAGAGAAAGACCACGGTCAGGAACACCCCAGCGGTCAAGAACCACTTCTACCAGAGGCTGTGGTATACTGCAGTTTCGCTTTCTGTTAGGTGATCAGCTTAGGCTGTAATGCCTAAAAATGGTGACCACTACTGTCTGTCAGTGCAGGGGCTTCCCAGGCGGTGCTGGTGGTAAAGGATTCACCTGCCAATGCAAGAGATGCCTGGAGCGGCAAGATTCCCTGGAGAGGGAAATGGCAACCCACTCCAGTATTCTCACCTAGAAAATTCCCTGGACAGCGGAGCCTGGCGGGCTACATACAGTCCATGGCATCGCAGAGTCAGACATGACTGAGAGATTGGGGGCACACATTGTCAATGCATGAATTAATAACATATTTTAGAAATCACTTGGCCAAATTGCCTTTAAACCATGTTTAAGATGAGATTGGAGATACACAGTATGTTAAGGCACTGGAAACAGGGATTGGAGAATACCTTCAAATTTTCTCTTTGTGATTAAGCTAAGTATTTGTTCACTCCATAATGGAACTGAGTTTTAGCCACTGAAACCTCCTACAACTAAAAACAAATATGACTATGAAGTCTTTGTAATAAAAATGCTTGATGGTTTGATGAACCAACCACCACTGGGCATCATTAACTGCATTTTTTAAAACTCAAACATCACATATCTTGGATGAATAGTAAAGCAAAACTCAAAGCTGTGATAACTCTCTAGTGTGGTTTTCATCACCTCGTCATTAAAAACATCCAACTCACAGGCCAAGAAGCCACCTAAACATACCAGCTGTTAGGCCAGTGAGAATGAGTCAGTACATCACGTTCAAATGGTTATTCCAACTAACATCACTATACGCACTAGGGGGTTGGAAGTTATACATTGTATTTCAGTAGATAACAACTAGTCTGATCATAGTAAAACAAAAAAAAAAAATTTTTTTAGGCTGGGTTTGGGAAAAAAACTTGCTAAATATTTACATCCCATACCCACCTCCCTCTCTTTGTATTGTCCTGGTATGTTTTCTTGGGATAAATAGATACCAAATTCATAGCAGCTTTTTAATGTCTATCAGTGGATGGACAGTGAGCTCAAATTTACTGATGGGTCTAACATCTAATGCCAATCTGTGTAGAAACATGACATTTTCTAAATGCTTCACACCCACTGGATTAATAAGACATTGTGTTTCCAAGGGGTTCTCTGCACTATTTTGGCTGTATTCTTAACATCCCAATATGGGTAGAATTCTAGCTCCCTTTATTCATCCTGTGATATGTGTGTGTGCATGTGGGTGTGTATGTATGCACAAATACATATCCTCAAATCAACTACACTGTTTTCAGGTTTTTCTACATCCAAAGTACAGCTTCTTATATTCTGATATTCATTTAGTTAAAATATGCAATTTACCACATTCGAACTACTGCAGGACACAGCTCTATTTGGTTCTATACTACTTCTTGGATAAGGACTAACTTCACCCCCACACTGGACAACGGTTTGATTCCTCCATTTCACAGTGACACACAAAGCATGTTTTCAGCTGGCCCGGACTCTGAGAAATATGCTTCCAGATAACAAGACAGTTTCCCTCTTACTATCCACCCACCCAAGTGAGCTGTTCCTGTCTAGAGGAGCCAAACACTTCACTGGGAAGGCAATCTTCTTTCTGGCAAAACCTAAACTACTCGTCAATCATCTTTAGTGTACTGAGCACTGGAAGCATCTGTTCCAGAGAGATTTTTTTAGGTTGTTTTCCAACCATGGGATCCATTCAGATTTCAGGCTCACCTTGTATGGAGTCAGATTCCATCTAGAACAGACTTAACTTCTGAGTAGGAGACAACGTCTGCCAAGTGTTCCATTCTGGAACCCTATCAACAAGCATCTTACAAAGCCTGGTGGAGGGATGTTAACTCATCCATGCCTGGCACGCCTCATAAAAACTCAAGGCCTTCCAGGGACCTCGATAGAAATCAACTATTTCTCTCCTTGCTATTAACGAGCTCTTGCCAACTGTTCCTCTTACACGTGATGATGACTGATGTTCACCGAATGGCAAGCAGGTGCTCCTTCAGCGAGATCAGGCCCAGTTGAGCCTTCCGCGCCAATGGCAACACCGCCAGCATCCACCAGGACCACCCAGGACCACTAGGGATACTCTGCAAAAGAAAGGAAGACAAAGTCAGCAGCTCAAGCAGAAGCCTATTCTCAATGCGGTCTTCTGTCTCATCGACACGAGCAAGAATTAAATGCTGCCTTCGCTTTGAGGTCTACTGCACCATTCATTCAGCCCTAAAACACAAAGCTTACTTTTTAAAAAGCTTTTTATAATTTATTCATTTCTGGCCATGCCGGGTCTTTGCTGGTGTGTGGGCTTTCCTCTAGCTGCAGAGACTGGGGGCTACTCTCTGGTTGCAGTACACGGGTTTCTCATTGCTGTGGCTTCTCTTGTTGCGGAGCAGGGGCTCTAGCGTGCACAGGCTTCAGCGCTCGCAGTTTCCAGGCTTTACAGCACAGGCTCAGGTCTTGTGGCACACAGGCTTAGCTGCTCTGTGGCATGTGGGGTCTTCCCGGATTGGGGATCGAACCCGTGTCTCCTGCACCCACAGGCAGAGTCTCTACCACAGAGCTACCAGGGAAGCCCGGACAAAGCTTACTTGTATGTTACACACTTAAATGGGGGACATTCACGTAAGGAAGAACCTGCCAAAAGATGCATCTTCCACAGGAAAACTCTTCGTGAATTAGTTGTTCTTAGTCTCTTAAAGGTTACAGGTGAAGAGCTGGACACCAGGTAGAGATGCTATCAGGTCTACCCCTGGCACATCTCTACCCCATCTCGGTGGTAGAACCGGGAGGGTCGAGACAGTGCCTGTATCGGTAAGGGACAGACTAAGTCCGACCAGGAAGGAAAAGCTTTTGGTGTAAAGTCTGTCTACACCAACATCTAGAACAGGGAGGGATGCCTCCAGTAGAAAAATGGTGCTGGTCACTTTTTTCTCTCTTACGGATGGGAGCTAACAATTCCAGCCTCACTCCTTTGAACTGTATCCTGAAAAGCTGGGATAGATTTGATCCCCAGGGCTTAAAGAAGACACACCTGGTCTTCCTATGCGATACTGCATGGCCACAGTATCCACGGGAGGACTGCGAACGGTGGCTGGTTGGAGGGTCTCTTAAGTATAATACTGTTTTACAATTAGACTGGTTCTGTAAGGAACAAGGGAATTGGGTAGAAGTAGCATCTGTGTGGAGAAGGAAATGGCAACCCACTCCAGTACTCTTGCCTGGAAAATCCCATGGATGGAAGAGCCTGGTAGGCTGCAGTCCATGGGGTCGCTGAGAGTTGGACACAGCTGAGCGACTTCACTTTCACTTTTCACTTTCCTGCACTGGAGAAGGAAATGGCAACCCACTCCAGTGTTCTTGGCTGGAGAATCCCAGGGACGGGGGAGCCTGGTGGGCTGCCATCTATGGGGTTACACAGAGTCCAATACGACTGAAGCGACTTAGCAGCAGTCTCTTAAAGCTCTAGCTCACAATTGCCCTGGTGGTTCAGTGACTAAGACTCCAAGCTCCCAATACAGGGGCCTGGGTTCAATCCCTGGTCAGGGAACTGGGTCCCACATGCCACAACTAGTAAGACCAAGCACAGCCAAATTGGTAATAATAAAGCTCTAGTTCAAAGTCTATGACCCATTAGAAGAAGCGATCGTAATTTTTATCTCTACTCTCCCGTGTTCTGTTACTGTTTTCTAAGCATGCTCTACAAAGCATGTTTTATAAAGAAAAACAAACTTTCTTTTTATAAAGAAACAGTATAGGTACAAATTTGACTGTTATAAATCTTATAATAAAGTCAATGAGACAAATATGCATATACATGAAATAGCTACATATATGAGTTACTGTTAAACATATATATGTATGTGGTATCATGGTTTAATTGTGTCTGACTCTTGTGACTTCATGGACTGTAGCCCACCAGACTCCTCTGTTTATGGACTTTTCCAGATAAGAATACGGGAATGGTTAGCCATTTCCTTCTCAAGGGATCTTCCTGACCCAGGGATCAAACCCAGGTCTCCTGCATTGTAGGCAGATTCTTTTACCAACTGAGCCACCAGGGAAGCCCATTTAATGAGTTACTGTTAAATTTATATAAGAATTATTATGCCACCGGATAGCCTTTATTTCATAACCAAACAGGCACTTCTGGATTGAGCTCTGAGCAAAAGGTAACCACAGAGTTGTTTTCAATATTCCCGGAACTGAAACCAAGATACCCAGGTCTCCCTGCTTCTCCTCCATCCCAACTCCAGAAGCAAGCAGAATCCAAACTGGGGACCAGGGAGGGTGGCTCCAGGCTCACCTTAGCTCAGGGTGAGAGATAAAGAATGGCACCAAAGTCAAAGCGTATGGCGCAGCCCACATCACTGTGCAGAAGACACCCACCCTCCCCTCCAAGGGAAAACGGCACAAGTGTTGGACAAAACAACCTTCAATATGGTTCATACTCTCTTTTCCTCCTCACTTTACTGAGTAGGGAGACACTGAGTAGCAGGCCTAATGGGAAAGCCTCAGCATAAAGGGGCTTCCCTGGTCGCTCGGACGGTAAAGAATCTGCCTGCAATGGAAGAGACCCAAGTTCGATCCTTTGGTTGGGAAGATTCCCCTGGAGAAGGGAATGGTTACCCACTCCAGGATTCTTGCCTAGAGAATCCCATGGACAGAGGAGCCTGGCGGGCTACAGTCCATGGGGATGCAAGGAGCTGGACACAACTGAGTGACTAACACTTTCACTTTCAGCATAAAAATACCTCCCACATAGGACCTAAAATCCTCCACAGTGGGAAGACAAGCGGTCTCCCAAAGGTGTTCACCTTTCGGTTCCTGAAGCCTGTGACTATGCAGCTTACACGGCAGCAGGGACCCTGCAGATGTGAGTGAGTCAGGGACCTGGAGAGGTGCAGAGATGATGCTGAATTGTTCCTGGCGGGTTCAACCTCATCACAAGGTCGTTCCAGCAGAGAGCTGCTCTGGGCTGTGGTCAGAGGGGGGTGTGAATTATGGAAGAGGGGTCAGAGGTCAACTCTGCTAGCCTGGAAGATGGAGGAATGGGCCAGAGACAAGGAACACCAGTAGCCTTTCAAGCCCAGAGAAGGGGAGGAAATGGACTCCCCTTTAGAGCCTCCAGCAAGGAATCAAGTCTTGCCATCACTTTGATCACAGCCTGGTGAGACCTGTGAGGGATTTCTAAGCCCCAAACTGTATGATAATAAATTTCTGCTGTTTTTAAGCCATGAAAATCATGCAATGTGTTACAATTAGTGAAAAATTTGGGTTAATAGCAAAAACACCTAGAAAAGAGGATAATTCATACTGTCATCAAGGTAGCCCAATCACCTTGCTTTCTGAATCTGAGCTACAAAACAGAGGAGCAGCAGAGATTATAATAGAGCAGAGGGTGAGGAATGCCTGAGGGTGACTTTTGACCGAAAGCATGTTCCTGGGTTTGGAAAAGACAGAACTCACACGAGACACAAGGCACCAAGAGACACGGAAAGAAAGGAAAAATGATGGAAACAATACAAAAGACACTTCGTCTGACTCTAAACCTGCCGAGACCTGGCCCTGTCCCCTCCTGTCTCCAGGACAGGGGAGCGGGCAGAGCAGGAGGAGCTATACACCCTCAGACACAAGCCCGCACCATCCCCTCTTGGCTCCAAACGACGGGGAGACGAGCCATCTGCACTTAGCAATGCTTCACAGACCTGAAGCCTGTTCATCACTGAAATACAACGGAATATTACTCACCCCTAAGAGGAACAAAACTGGGTCCTCTGGAGTGATGTGGATGAACCCAGAGTCTGTCATACAGAGCGAAGTAAGTCAGAAAGAGAAAAACAAACACTGTATATTAACACATGTACATGGAGTCTAGAAAGACGGTGCTAATGGACCTATTTGCAGGGCAGGAATAGAGGAGCAGATGTAGAGAACAGAATTGTGGACACAGAGTGGGGAAGGAGAGGGAGGGACGAATGAGACAGGAGCATTGAAATATACCCACTACTATGTGCAAAACAGGTAGCTAGTGGGAATGTGCTATATAACACAGGCGCTCAGCTCGGTGATCTGTGATGACCCAGAGGGGTGGGATGCTGGGGGAGAGGAAGGAGGCTGAAGAGGGAGGGGATGTTTGCACTCATGTGGCTGATTCCCTCTGCTGTATAGCAGAACTAGCATAACATTGTAAAGCAACTATACTCCAATAAAAACAAAACCCTATGATAAGCCATAACGGGAAAGAACACTAATGAAGGAGTGCATACATAGGTATAACTGAATCCCTTTGCTGTATAACAAATTAACAACACTGTAAACCTACCCTGCTGCTGCTGCTGCTGCTAAGTCGCTTCAGTTGTGTCCGACTCTGTGCGAACCCATAGACGGCAGCCCACCAGGCTCCCCCGTCCCTGGGATTCTCCAGCCAAGAACACTGGAGTGGGTTGCCATTTCCTTCTCCAATGCAGGAAAGTGAAAAGTGAAAGTGAGGTCGCTCAGTCGTGTCCGACTCTTGGCGACCCCATGGACTGCAGCCCACCAGGCTCCTCCGTCCATGGGATTTTCCAGGCAAGAGTACTGGAGTGGGGTGCCATTGCCTTCTCTGGTAAATCTACTATACTTCAATAAAAATAAATAAATAAGAAAAAAAAAAAAAACAGCATCACTGAAGCACTCCTGGGAGCAGAGAGAAAGCCCATGAAGATGGGACAGAGAACTAGGAAAGCTTCTAAGTCAATGACAGAGAATCTTCTCATTTATTCAACACCTGTCCATTAGGGGTAAGGCAGGATTAGGTACAAAACAGGATAGACTTATCCTGCTGATAGATGACAATTACCGAATCTTCTCATGCTGGTGAGAGAAGTACAAAAGAGACAGCCAACCAGAATAAACTGATTTCTGACAAAAAACAAATTACCTTCACATAGTATTTATCAGAAAGCATTTATCATTTTTGCTCCACAAGGCACATGCTGCTCTACCAGGTGTCTCTCTGGGATGTGGATAAATGAAACGGTTCATAAACGGCCGTCATGGAGTCGGCAGCAGGGCAGGCACTGCCAAGCTTTGCTGGGGTGTGAGGTGTCTCAGCACGCGACGGCAGCAAACAGCACTATGAAATCATCGGCACAGCATACCTGAGGCTCAGGTTCTGTCTGGCACTGACCCACAGTGGCTTAAAATCTGCTCTTTCATGGGATCCTGAAGCGACGCGAACCAGGACACAGACTGTTGATAAACTGAATCGCGCAGCATGCCGAGCTCCTCGCAGGCTGGGCCTTCCACCTGGTCAAGGAAGACAGACAGCCTTTTCAGCAATTCATTATCACACTTGTGTGTCCATTACACAGTGACCACGGCCACGTCTGCTGAGCAGATTCCTGGCATTTAGTACTTCAGTAATTCATTAGTATTTCAATAAACGGACAGGTGGCGCTACTGGCAAAGAATCTGTCTGCCAACGTAGGAGATGTGGGTTCCATCCCTGGGTCGGCAAGATCCCCTGGAGAAGGAAATGGCAACCCACTCCACTACTCTTGCCTGGGAAATTCCATGGACAGAGGAACCTGGCGGGCTGCAGTCCTCGAGGGCAAAGATCGGACAGGACGGAGCACACACACACACACACACAGGTACACAAGCTCAATATAGAAATCTGCACTGTTACACAGTCATGCCCAATCTATCCCATGTCCATCGGTAACACCCAGATGTTTCTCTCACTATCTTAATATAAAAATGCATCTGATATTATTAGGAATCATTTTTAATGGCTACATGCAATCCTACATTTGAAATATACCATAATCTATTCAACCATTCACATTATGCAAGTGGTTTTTTCATGTGTGTGTGAAAAGGGGCTGTCACTGCCTCAGGACAGATTCCCAGAAGCATAATTACCAAGTCAAAGAGTTGTTGTTTAGTTCCTTAGTCGTGTCCGACTCTTTGTGACCCATGGATTACAGCCCACCAGGCTCCTCTATCTATGGGATTTTCAGGCAAGAATACTGGAGTGGGTTGCCATTTCCTTCTCCAGGGGATCTTTCCAATCCAAGAATGGAACCCTTGTCTTCTGCACCAGTAGGCGGATTCTTTACCACTGAGCCACCCGGGAAGTTCAACTCAAAGAGTTATAGCAGTTTAAAACCTGTATCTCATGCCACGAAACTATACTTTAAAAGATATGCTAAGGCAACAGCGCACTCACAGCCTGAGCCTGATGCCAGGGGAGATCCTATGGCTTTAGAAGGACATACCCTGCTGCCTGGGCCCCTTTCACTGCCCAAGGCTCCGTCCTACGTAGGAACACTGAGCAGAAACAGCTCCGGGGGGCCCGGGTTTGTTCTGGCTTCATTCCTGCCTCTCATGTGGGAATGCTAGCCAGTTGCTCAGTTGCCTTAGGGTAGAACTTCCTCATCTGTAAAACAGGAGTAAACCACTAAGGTCCTTTCTGATTGCAAGACTATAGCATTTATGAAAATTGGGGTAGACTCTGGAATTAGATTATAGCACACAACCATTGTTAATTTGATTAAAAAGCAAAGATATCATTTTGCCAACAAAGATCTACATAGTCAAAGTTATGGTTTTTCCAGTAGTCATGAACAGATGTGAGCTGGACCATAAAGAAGGCTGAGCGCCAAAGAATCGATGCTTTCAGACTATGGAGCTGGAGAAAACTCTTGAGAGTTCCCTGGACAGCAAGATCAAACAAGTCAATCCTAAAGGAAATCAACCCTGAATCCTATTTGGAAGGACTGATGCTAAAGCTTAAGTTCCAATCTTTGACCACCTGATGTGAAGAGCCAACTCATTGAAAAAGACTCTGATGCTGGAAAAGATTGAAGGCAGGAGGAGAAGGGGATGACAGAGGATGAGTCGGTTGGATGGCATCACTGATTCAATGGACATGAACTTGGACGAATTCCAGGAGATGGTGAGGGACAGAGAAGACTGGCGTGCTGCAGTCCATGGGGTTGCAAAGAGTCGGACACAACTTAGTGACTAAACAACAGCAACAGCAATGGAAGAGGAGCCCCGAGAGCCGCCACACTCAGTCATCATCTTCCAACCAGTTCCCCGAGCCCCGGACCTTGCCGTTCACCTGGGTGCATTCTGCCCTCTGGCCTGTGAGGCCCAGTGCCCACAGGTGAGCAGAAAGAGCGGCTGGAGAGGGGACGGAGCTGGACTGCAGGTGTGACTACTCACCTTTCGTCTTCGAGTATTCAATGGCTGCCTGCTGTAGCCGTCTCTGGGACGGTGGCTCAAAACCCGGAAGCGGCTGATCCCCACGGCGTCAATGACGGAGCTGCAGTTAGGGAATGTCCTGACGTCCTTGACTGCCAGCATGCAGCCATACTCTGAGATCCTGGCGGGACAGGTGGGAGAGACAGCCAAGAATCAGCAGCTGTGACGTTCAAGGGGAAGGAGTGGGAGCCGAGACTAGAATGAAAGGTGGAATCACAACACAGATGTCTCCAGGCTTATACTTCTTTGTGTAATAGGAGCCACTAGGGATTACCAACATCATCTTAAGTTGTTCTCTAAGAAAAATGAAAAATGATGCATTTAATTATAAGCCCCCTCCTCTTTTTTATTTTTTGGCTGCATCACACAGCATGTTCACAATTATACAGTGTTAGTCGCTCAGTCCTGTCCAACTCTTTGTGACCCCATGGACTGGACCACCAGGCTCCTCTGTTCATGGGATTTTCCAGGCAAGAATACTGGAGTGAGCAGCTGTTCCCTTCTCCAAGGGAATATTGCCAACCCAGGGATCAAAACCAGATCTCCACGTTGCAGGCAGAGTATTTACAATTTGAGCCACCAGGGAAGCCCTGCCACTCAGCATGTGGGATCTTGTTTCCCCAACCAGGAATCAAACCCGTATCCCCTGCATTGGAAGCGCGGGGTCTTAACCACTGGGAAGTCCCCAGAACCTTCTCTTTGAATACTGGTAACTCTTATCCTGCATGCTCAGCAGATAAACACATGCCACTCTGTTTGGTGCCTGTTTCCAGGCATCTTCGTATCATAAGCCGATAGCGGGGCTCAAAGACGTGGAGCAGGAAGGGCACGGTGGGGAAGGCCATGGCGCACACAAAGATGGGCACATCTCTGGTCAGACTGTGGGGTAAGAGGAATGTTAACTAGATGTGGGAGCTGACAGACACGGAAGGGCATGACAGCTGCGGTTCTCTTAATGACAAAACCCTCGGGCTTGCCTAAGCCTTAGGTGGGAAAAGAAAGTCAACAGTCATAGCGTGAGAAAGTGCTCAGCAAGCCCTCTTATTTAATCTGATGAGAGAACCTGCTTAGGATCACTATGAACACATTCTCATGACCTTGAGGGCACAGTGCTAAGTGACGTAAGTCAGACAGAGAAAGACAGAAAGTATATGACTTCATTTAAATATGGTATCTAAAAACAAACAAAACCAAGTTCATAGATACAGAGGACAGACAGGGTTACCAGTAGAGAGAGAGACAGAGAGAGAGAGAGAGAGAGTGTGTGTGTGTGTGTGTGTGTGTGTGTGCATCTGTGTGTGCAATGGGTGAAGGGGGTCAAAAAGCACAAAGTTCCAGTTTTCCAGTTATAAAATAAACAAGTCCTGGAGATGCAATGCACAGCATGGTGGCCACAGTTAATAACTCTGTACTGCATATTTTAAAGTTGCTAAGAGAATAAATCTTAAAAGCTCTTATCACAATAAAAATATTCTGACTGTCTGGAGACAGATGTTAACTTAGATGTACTATGGTGATCATTTCACCATATACACAAATGTCAACTCACTCTGTTGTACACCTGAAACTAGTATAATGTTAAATGTCGGTTACATCACAAGAAAAAGAAATAAGAAAAAACTCTGATGAAAGCAAAAATGACAGACGTCGCAAGTAATGAGTTCTACTAATAAATAAAAAGACTAGAAGAATGATAAGATCTCAATACAGGGCACTACAACACAAAATTTTAATCACTTTAAAAGAAAAAAAAAAAAACACAACTGTCAAGCCTATTTTGAGGGGAAAAAAAGCCTGTTTTCAAATACCTTCTGTTTTTAATGAACTGTGCCTTTTCAGTTCTGAAAAATTCAATATTGCTTATTTAGATATAAAAAGCAGCCATATGATTTTGTCAAAACACACTTTTGGAATATTTCTTACAACCTTCTTCAATTAAATTCCATAAACTCTTTGCAATTAATTTTTTTCTTTTTTGAGGCCAATTTTTCTGCCAAAGAGGGGGTAAAAAAACTGAGATAGAGCTGTGAGGTCAGCCAGGATTTTCTTCCTGTAACCTCAACTCAGCACGAAGTACCTAGAACACAAGGACTTACTGTGACAGCTCCGTCATTTCTTCATCACAGATTCTCTTCCTGTCAGACAGCTCATCTGAGAAATACCGAAATATTAATTCTTCGGCCAGAGTAGTTGTATTAAAATTTCTCCTTGCTAACAACTGTAACAAAACAAAGTTAAATAATACTGCCATTTTTCAAGGTTTTTCTTTTTTTTTTTTTGACGTGGACCATTTTTAAAGTCTTTACTGAATTTGTAAAAATATTGTTTCTGTTTTACATTTTGGTTTTTTGTCTGCCAGGCATGTCAGATCTTAGCTCCCTAACCAGGGATGGAACCCACACACTCTGGAGGGGAAGGTTAAGTCTTACCCACTGCACCACCAAAGGAAGTCCCTATGGTAATCAACTCTTAAGGAAAAAGAGCTCTCTTCTGCAGGTAGCTGGGGTCTCAGAAGACAAAAGGGACTGAGGTGAGAGAGACGGAAGGTCGGCCCTGTGAGGAAGGGGCAGGCTGACCCTCCCCCAGGAAAGCAGCTCAGGAGACAGGGTTTGCCTGGAGGAAGGAAGAGGCAATTTCCATCTTGCTGGCGTCTATACTCCATGGAGAATCAGGTCAGGGAGGGTAGAGGGAGTGAGTAGCAGGTGGTGGAAGACAAGAGAAATATCAAAGAATCGCCTTGGAGAGTGAAAAGCTGAAGCTTCCAGAGCCGCACAGCAAAAATGACTAACGGTGTTTCAAGTCTCAGATTTAAGATTATGAATCTCTTTAATCTTCCCTACTTTGTGGGCCCTTTCCCAATAAAAACTCTTGCTTTGTCAGCACATGTGTCTCCTCGGACAATTCATTGCCGAGTGTTAGACAAGAGCCCAGTTTCGGGCCCTGGAAGGGGTCCCTCTTCCTGCAACAAATGGTGACTCTGGTGGGGACTCTTCTTCACTGAGACTGACATCCTGACCACTCGGGGTACTCAGGGGCCAGCCTGCCTGCCAATGGACCAGACCCAGCGGCTGCAACTGGGACCCTTTTGTCGCCGGTCTTCTCTTGACACGGACAACTGGCCAGAGTGCCCTGACTGGTAAGGAACAAGAGACTTTATTGACCTCTCTCCCCTTCCCTCTCTCTTTCCTCTCCTTAATGCTTCCTATCCTTCCCTGTTTTTCTAGTCCCCTGGTCCTGGACGCAGAAATTTGGTTGAAGGGCCCTCAGCCTGAGCTGAGGATTGGAGAGTGATCACCTCCTCTTGGCAGAGAACTCGAATTCTGCTTCTGGTCTGGTCTAATTTCTGACAGGGCCGAGTTCCAGTCCTCCCTTCTCTGGAGGCCCAGGGAAAAGTCCCATAACGCCTGGGCATCTGTAGGTGGCAGGAGACGTCTGTAAGGCCACCCCTTTCGCCCCCCTCTCCTGCCTCCTCCCGCTTCTTCTTTCAACCTGGCTTCCTTTCCTTCCTTGAAATCTTTGATGTTAGTACTTGGATTCTTGTATTTAAGGCCTTCCCTGGTAGTGCAGAGGTTAAAGCTTCTGCCTGCAATGTGGAAGACCTGGGTTCGATCCCTGGGTCGGGAAGATCCCCTGGAGAAGGAAATGGCAACCGACTCCAGTACTCTTGCCTGGAGAATCCCATGGACAGAGGAGCTTGGTCGGCTACAGTCCACGGGTCGCAAAGAGTCGGACACGACTGAGCAACTTCACTTCACTATACAGACACACAAAAAAGCAAAAAGAGCTGACAATCAGGACTGAGAATGGGAGCTAAGGGACCAAGGAATTAAAAGCTGCATGTGAAGGGAAAGGAGGTGGAGGGCAAATTTTAAAAGTGCCCGGATTTGTCATTTCCACAGAAATACTTACTTCTGCACAAGGGACAATGCGGGGCATGGTCCAGGCAGCGCTCGAGGCATTTCAGGCAAACCATGTGTCCACAGGGCGTAGTCACAGGTTCAAAGAGCAACCTGCAGAAACATCTGGGTTTTCAGCAAGACATGTCCACAATAGACTTTCAAAGAATCTATTCATTTTATAAGAACTCTAGAAACTACTTATACCATTTTCCATTTTTATCTTATCAGATTTTTATAAAATAAAGCAATTGTTATTGAGGGGTATGTAATTTCTCTGACTACAAGAGACACAGAGGTAAAGAACAGACTTTCCGACTCAGTGGGAGAAGGAAAGTGTGAGATGATTTGAGAGAACAGCATTGAAACGTATACATTATCAATGTAAAACAGATGACCAGTGGAAGTTTGATGCATGAAGCAGGACAACCTGGAGGAACGAGGTGGGGAGGGAGTTGGGGGGTGGTTTCAGGATAGAGGGGACACAGGTGTACTTAGGGCCAACTCAGAAAGATGGGTGCCAAAATCCATCAAAATATTGCAATTATCCTCCAATTAAAACAAATACTTTTTAAAAAGCCCATTACATTTAGGATACAAAGTTCAGAAAGGCTGGATTTTTCACAGTGGCATAGATGCTATGTCACCATACCTCATACAAAGGGCACACTCAAAGTCAGCCACCTCTATGGGGAGCTCTTCACTTTCTCCTGTGTTAGAGTTCACATTTCTTTGGGGTAAGGAGTCAGCCTCTGAAAAAATTTAAATGCTATAATTAACACTTGCACATCTGGGTAAGAGAAAGCAATAAAGTGTATCTCCTCTGGCTACAGTGTGTTACAGGCTTCTCTGGTGGCTCAGATGGTTAAAAATATGCCCACAACGTGGGAGACTCAGGTTCAATGCTTGGGTCAGGAAGATCCCCTAGAGAAGAGCTACCCACTCCAGTATTCTTGCCTGGAGAATTCCATGGACAGAGGAGCCTGGTGGGCTACAGTCCACTGGGTCACAAAGAGCTGGACATGACTGAAGCGACAGAGCACGCACACAGGGACACATTTAGATGAGTTTCAAATGTCCTTGACAGTTCGAGGACCCCCAGGGATGCCAAGATCCCTGACGCTGGATGGAGTCCTTTACAGAAAACAGTGCGGTGTTTGCGAATAACCTAAGCACGCCGTCCCACACACAGGCACAGCCCAGAGGCATCTCGGGGTCCGTTCCAGTCCACCGCAATAAAGCGAATACTGCAATAAACAGAGTCCTACAAACTGGTTTTGGTTTCTCAGTGCATATGAAACTTATATTTGGGCTTCCCTGGTGGCTCAGGGTTAAAGAATCTGCCTGTCAAGGCAGGAGACATGAGCTTGATCACTGGCTTGGGAAGATCCTACACGCCAAGGAGAAACTAAGCCTGTGCACCGCAGCTACTGAGCCTGCGCACTGGAGCCTGGGAGCTGCAGCTACTGAGCCTGAGCACCCGAGAGCCGCTCTGCCACAGGAGGAGCCACCGCCGGAGGAGCCGCCGCCGGAGTCCGAGCCCCGCAACCGGAGTAGCCCTCACTCTCCACAACTAGAGGGAGCCCTCGAGCAGCAACACGGACCCAGCACAGCGGAAAACAAACCAAGGTTAAAAAACCCCTTATGTTCACACTATATTGCAGTCCACTGAGTGTGCAGCAGCATTATGCCGAAACACAGTGCACATACGTTAATTAAAGATAGTTAGTCGCTCAGCCGTGTCTGGCTCTTTGTGACCCCACGGATTACAGCCCACCAGGCTCCTCTGTCCATGGGATTCTCCAGGCAAGAATACTGGAGTGGGTTGCCATTCCCTTCTCCAGGGGATCCGAATCCAGGGATCAAACCTTGGTCTCCAGCATTACAGGCAGATTCTTCACCATCTGAGCCATCAGGGAAGCCCTAATTAAAAATAATTTATTGCTAAATGCGCTAACCATTTCCTGACAACACAGATTTGCCACAAACCTTCAATCTGTTAAAAATAATAATCTGCAAAGCACAATAAATGAGGCATGCCTATACCTTAACTCATCTCCAGATTACTAAAACTACTTATAGCAATACATATAAACATTATGTAAATAGTTGCTACACAGGGTAAGTTTTGCTTTTTGGCACTTTCTGAAACTTTTTTCCCAAATATTTTTGATCCGTGGTTGGTTGAATTCACTTGTACTGAAGCCTGACTGTATATAGCCATTATTTATCTATAAGCCATGAATAAAAGTTAAACTTATACTTAAATTTCTCTGCTTTTTTTTGGCTATGAAGTCTTTATAGAAGTAACCACTGAAACTGGCCTATAATCTGAAAGGTGATATATTCATTTCATTATTCATCTTAAACTGCCTGTATAAAATTTTTTTTTAAGTGTATTCAGCATCAGCCAACAGTCTATCACTCTACGGTCACATACTCCAAGACAAACAGCCTACTGACCTTTCTTGGGAATCTTCCCAGGGGCATTCACATCGTGTGCATCCTCTGATTCATTTGGAAACTGTCTCTTTAAACCAGTGCTGGGATCCGTTGGAAGGATGCCGTCTAACACCTCCTGATCCACTTCACAGTGTAAGCCCAGTATGAAACGTAAAACTGAGGAACTGTTATTTCTAAACACATCAGGTTTCTCAGATGGATTCTGATAAAGTAGGAAAAAGAATCCTGAATATTAAAGACATCATAGCACAAGAAAAAAAATTCATGCAATAGCCTTTCTTGGAATCTTTGGGAAAAAAGAAGGCTTACACTCTTCCTTCATAATGGGTTTCATCTATTAACTGCTGAGATGAACTGTACAGTTTTCGTGGTAAAATATAAGGATAATTTTTTCCTGAGGGAGCAACTGAATACCAGTATTCATATATTCAAATTTTCCCTGTGCTTTCTTTTCTCTAAGACAAAATAATTTCAAGTCTCCTGAGGTTTGGGGTGTTCTGGAATGTTCTAGAAGTTTCTTTCAATCTTCAGTAATTTTCTTTAATATTTTATTTATCTACTTGGCCGCGCCACTCTTAGTTGCATCATGTGGAATCTTCAGTTGCAGCATGTGGGACTAGTTCCCTGACCAGGGATCAAACCCAGGCTCCCTGCATTGCAGGCGCAGAGTCTTAGCCACTGGACTACTAGGGAAGTCCCATCAATCTTCAGTGATTTTCAGGACTTCCACCAACATCTTTGCAAAGTTTTAACTCTCAAGAGGAGAAGCCAGAACTGATTTTGAGAAGTACTAGCTAATGGAATGTCAACATCTGAATAACTTGTAAATGTTCAAAACTATATTAAGCTTAATCAAGATAATTTTGACAGTGACTTCCCTGGTGGTTCAGTGGTTAAGAAGCCACCTCTCAATGCAGGTGATGTGGTTCCATTCCTGGTCAGGGAACTAAGCAAAGCCCAAGAGCCACAGCTGGAGAGTCCGTGTGCTGCAACAAGAGCTCCTGTGTGCTGCAACTGAGACCTTACGCAGCTCAATTAAAAAAAAAAGAGAGAGAGATAATGTTGACAAATACGTGCACTTCCTATCTTAGACCCTCCTGCACTGCCACCTTCCTCCACAGGACCCTGGCTGTTCACATGGCTCTGATATTGAGCCTTTAATCTCATGTTCAACAGTATACTTTGGGTGGAAAATGTTAAATTCTTTTTTTTTTTTTTGAAGATGTTAAATTCTGAGGCATGTATTCTGAGGCTGGGAAAAACACCTCACACAGTACCTACAAAATTGCCAAGAGGAAAAAAGCATTTTTTAAAACACTTTTGAAAAATACATAACAAACTTGGATTGAGAGGAAATGTGAAAACAAGAATTCATGGTCACTGGAAATGCTAAGGCTGTGTAACTACCATTTACAAGCTTTTTTAACACGGTAGATCTTTACACCAAGTGTGACTGGATGACCTCTAATAAGATTAGGCTAAAGATCTGCATAAAAGAGTAGATATTTCTGCATCTTGTTGGTGAAGCTTTGCTGAAAATTTCAAGTCAACCTATGCAGATGAATTGATATAGCTTGCATATCTCACAATGTCTTTTATGTGGCTCCTGCACCAACTATAACGTCTGAATTACAAACCCTAGGTTAAATCACCTTGCATCCCCAGCGTCATACATCAACCTTGTCTCACTGATACATGTCACTAGTTCAGCAGAGGTGAGATACATATGCCCCGACTCGTGAAATGTGCTGCATTATCCATGGATGAAGGTTATCAAATGCGTGAACTCATCGTTATCACTGTGCATTTGAAATCACACTGTCATGAATATTCAGAGTTACATTTCTCGCTTATTTCACACAAAGGAAAGAAGCAAGTCATTGAAAGGGAATCACACCTTCTGGGCTTCTTTCTTCACTGAGTTAGAGTCAAGATTTAGAGCAAGGCAGTAGAGAAACTCCCTCGACGTCTCGTTACTTCTTCCCAGTCCAGAGAGAGTCTGGGCTTTCACATGATGCCCCTGGATGCATCCAAAGACAAACATTTGAAAAAAACAGTGTGATAATATACTTGCGTACAAAGGGCCCTGAAAATAAATCACTGGAACTGTTTTACTTTCATATTAAACAGAATAAACACAAGCCCATGGAGGATGGCTTCAGATCGACCACTTTCTAAATCGGGCAAACCTGAATGTGCCACGAGTATGATCCATGATCAGAACATCAGAGTCCACTCTTGGGAGTCTGATCCCAAAGCAGATCCAAGGGACCGGCTAAGAGAGCACTGGACGTCCAGCACCTTTAACTCACTCAGTGATCAGCGGTTACTACCATGTCCCCGTCTTCACGGTGCACATGGTCTTGTGGGAGCAGACACACATGATAGAAACAACTATAACAAAGTGCTAGCATACAGAGTGCCACAACAGAAATGAACAAAACACAACATGGATCAGTATTTCCCAACAGCATTTTGTTTTTGCTTTATGGATGCAATATTTTCTCAAATCACTGTATATGTTGTGCTTTGTTTGACTAGTTCACGTGTTACATGTCCATTGGAGTCAGTTGTTTCCATCATTTAATCTTTCTCTTCTGCGCTGCTGAATTTTTTTCTTGTTGGTCCTCAGTTCTTTGCTCATATTTAAGAAAGATGAACTGCCCAGCAGGTTTCCCCTGACACTGAGTTAGGTAAAGCCTTGGATGACTGGAAGGATGGATGACTGGATGGATGGATGGATACTGGATAGATGGATGGATGGGTGACTGGATGGATGGATGAATGGATGGATGACCATATAGATGGGTGGATGGATGACTGGGCGGATGGATGACTGGTAGGTGAATGATTGGGTGGATGACTGGACAGATGGACAGGTGGATGACTAGACAGATGGATGGATGGATGGATGACTGGATGGGTGGATGACTGGATGGGTGGGTGGATGAATGGATGACTGGATGGATGGATGGATGGATGGATGGATGACTGGATGGATGGATGGATGACTGGATGGATGAATGGATGACTAGACGGTTGGATAGATGAGTAAATGACTGAATGGATGGATGACTGGGTGGATAAAATAAAGAAAAAGGGAGAACAGGCTACATATTGTCTATTAACCTGGGTTACTATTTCTTCAGTGTTTCTAAAACAAAGGTAATTAGAAAGTAATATGGCAGGAGGAAAAATATCTTAATTATTAAATAGAGAATGCTATAGGTGTTCATCTCATCATAAGTTCTTTAAAACTTTAAAATCTCTTAAGGGGTTTAAAATTCAAAGATTCATGAAGAAAGCTACACCTTTTATTCTTTGACTTATAAATCTTCTCAAGGACAACTTAAGCTATCATTGTTATGTCAGCCAACCTTATTTTGTATCACAGAGAAAGAGATATTGGAACTTTCCAGCCAAGACAGAGATTAAAATTATTCCAGAATACATACAAAACTCACCCTTTTACTAACATTGTTTATATTCACCATGTATATTAGGGCTCAACTGCTAGACGCTAGACATGATTATTATATGATCTTCCTATTTAAACTGTAATTTAAAAAATATTTTTTAACTCACAAATTATTTTAAAGTTCTTTTATTTTGTTTACATATTTGTTCAGTGCATACGGCACATTATTCAGTTAATCATCTACTAAGAGTAGTCTAAACTAGTGTTTCTTCTCTAGATCCAGTTGGAAACTTGGTCTTTTCAGCTGCGCTGGATTATTAGGAAGTGGATTGCTACATTTAGACTACCTATAAACTGAGAGAAATGTACACTGTCTATAGCTGCCTGATCACAACAGTCTTACTTAATAATTTATTCAGAACATTCCATAAATTTACATTTATTATCTCCAAAGCTGACCCATACAAATACCTTAGGCAAGAGAGGGTCATTCTGACAAACTTCACCAGCATCCTGCAGAGCCTGTTCGTAGTTAGTTCTTCATGGATAAATACAACTCTGCTCGCAGCAGCAATAATGAATTATCACCAGGAGCTGAAAGATGTCAGGGATGGAAATAAATATGACTGCACTTTAAAAAATCATCTTTAAGTGATTAAAAATATTAAATTAGAAAACGAACATAAAGGTAACCCTACTTTGTTGGTGAGAATGCAAACAGCCACTATGGAGAACGGTATGGAGATTCCTTAACAAACCAGGAAGAAAACTACCACAAAAGTGAAAGTTGCTCAGTCGTGTCTGACTCTTCATGACTCCACGGACTATAGAGTCCACGGAATTCTCCAGGCCAGAATACTGGACTGGGTAGCCTTTCCCTTCTCCAGGGGATCTTCCCAACCCAGGGATCGAACCCAGGTCTCCCGCACTGCAGGTGGATTCTTTACCAGCTGAGCCACAAGGGAAGCCCAAGAATACTGGAGTGGGTAGCCTATCCCTTCTCCAGTGGATCTTCCCATCCCAGGAATCAAACCGGGGTCTCCTGTGTTGCAGGCGGATTCTTTACCAACTGAGCTATCACAGACAATACGAAAACTACAGTGCATAAAGACATGTGTAAAACCCTGGTGGTCCAGTGGCTAAGACTCCAAGCTCCCAATGCAGGGGGCCCGGGTTCAATCCCTGGCCTAGGAACCAAATCACATGCCACAACTTAAAGAAAAAAAAAAGAGATCCCCCAGGCTGCAAAGAAGATCGAAGATCCCACATGCTACAACTAATACCCAGCACAAATAAATTTTTTAAAAAGACACAAGTACCCCAATGTTCACTGCAGCACTATTTACAATAGCCAGGACATGGAAGCAACCTAGATGTCCATTGACAGATGAATGGATAAAGAAGTTGTGGTACATATATATAATGGAATATTACTCAGCCATAAAAAGGAATGGATTTGAGTCAGTTGTAGTGAGGCGGATGAACCTAGAGCCTGTTATACAGAGTAAAGAAAGTCAGAAAGAGAAAAACAAATATCATATATATGGAATCTAGAAAAATAGTACTGATGAACCTATTGACAGAGAAGAAATGGAGATACAGATATAGAGAATGGACTTGTGGACAGAGCAGGGAAAAGAGAGGCCAGGAGAAGTGGAGAAAATAGCATTGACATATATACAAAATCATACGAAAAACAACTAACAGGAAGCTGCTATATAACACAGGGAACCCAGCCTGGCACTCTGTGATGACCTAGAGGGGTAGGATGGAGGCAGGAGACTCAAGACGGAGGGAATATTTTTATAATTATGACTGGTTTGCACTGATGTATTGCAAAAACCATCACAACACTGTAAAGCAACTGTCCTCCAATTTAAAAAAAAAGGTAAAATAAATAACTTCTTCTCAGATCATATGTAGAGTTTCATAGTTTGGTAAGTATATTTTACACAGCTTCTCTCAGGCAATCAGAAATGAGAATGAGGGTTATCTCAAAATGCATCAGGAAAACAGACTGCTACACACACAGTAGCTACAACATAATTTCCACTGAGTAAATGCTGAGCCATCTTAATGTTATAACTAGGCATGGAAAAATAAAAGATTTAGAGTAATTTTCTTGAAAGTACACAAGGAAACTTGCGCTTAAAAACACAGTAAAACATAATTTGTTTTTCTATACAACTGAGTGGGTGCAAATTCATGACCATAATTGTACTCATAATATGTTCACTTAAGCAGGAAAAGAAGGAAAAAAACAATCTTTTCCCTAGATTCTTCAAACAGAAGAGATCTTGAGAACTACTTATATGCTACTAAGGACCTAAGTCCAGCTGCACAGAAGCCAAGAGAATGGCAGTGTATGGAACTGTTGAGAAGGCAGGGCACCATGGAAGCATGACAAAGCCAGAGCTCATGAAAGCAGAACCATTACGACTATTTCTTATGCTGCTGGACATGATTCACTCTACCCACACTCATGGTAGGAGCTCTAAAACAGGGCTGAAGTGTGCCTTTTAGTTGACTGATAAATATTCCGGGCACCTAAGATGCGTTCTCATCTTTCTACTTCACACATGTTTTCAGCTTGCTCAAAATCCTTGAGCTTGACTTTTTCTCAAAGTAAGTACTTGGTGCTTTCGAAACCCTACTCTGTATCTTCTTAGTTTACACAGTTAACTGGGAAAACACACATAAAAGAACTCACGCAAAAAGATAACTGTATCAAGACATGGTGAGCAGGCACTGCTCATAAATCTGTTATTGCTACAAGTGAGAAGGGTATGACAGGGGGGAAAAGGGAGCAGAAGGGAAAGGGACAGCAGGAATGGAAAGCCAAACAAGAAAAAGCTGAATTTTTAAAAAAGACATTGTTGACTAGCTACAACAGAGATCAGCATCTTTTTCTTCTGTAAAAGGCCAGGTATTAAATACTTTAGGCTTTGCAGGACAAGAGGTCAACTTGAGGATATGCAGGTATTTAGAGGTCAACTTGAGGATATGCAGGTATTTATATAACAAGAAAACAAATTTTTATAACTTATTTGCTGACAAAATTCAAAATATTTTTGTAATATAGGTCCACAGAGTCACAAAGAGTCGGACATGACTGAGCGCACGCGCACACACACACACTCACTCACACACACTCACTCACACACACACAATTAGAAAAATGGAATTCTCTTCCAGAAGGTAAAATTTTCTCAATTCAGGTTCAGAGTTAGTGTCCCCTGTCATAAAAATCAACTGAAAATGTTCACCGCCTGATCTATAATGAAATTTTACATATTCATTTGAAAATGGTCACAGGTACTATGCAATATTTATGTCAGTCCACAAATGTGATTTTAAGATATTTTTTTGATGTGGACCATCTTTAAAGTCTTCACTGAATTTGTTACCATACTGCTTCTATTTTATGTGTGTTTTTTGGCCGCCAAAAAACTACCTGGGTAGTTCCCCCACCAGATATTGAACCCAAGGCCCCTGAGTTGGAAACGTGGAGTCTTAATCATTGGACCACAAGGGAAATCCCAAACATGTAATTTTTAGTTGAGTATTTCACTGCCTGGAAGGTATTCATAGAATTCTATTATATTCATCTCATGGTATTAGCCTCTGTAGTCAATCTACACTGAACATAATTGCAGATTAATCTTTTCACACCCAATATCAGGTTAAAGTGCTTCAAGGGCACAGTTAAATGCATTTTGAAACACAGAAATCTTTAGAGATTTTTGGAAATTTAAAACAAACCAAAAAAAGAGAGAGAAAGAAAGAAAATGCTGCTGGAAATATATTCTGAGCTTGGGAAATATACCTACTGCAAATCTATGTGAGAATGGACATTTCCATCTTGTTCCCACTTTGCTACAAGCTGATTCTCTGGAATGCTCTAAACAATCACACCTGATGAAAAACAATAGCTGACCCTTGCATTCTAGTATTTGTACTGTTTCCTTCGATGTTGCAGCAACAGTGGTGGTAGTGAACATTTTTCTCTTATTCTTGAGTTTTTTAAAAAAGTGTCTAATGTTTTACCATGAAGTATGTTTGCTAAAGTCTTTCAAAAGAGAATATTTATCACATTAGGTTAAGCTGCCTCTTATTCCTAGTTTCTTACAAGGGCATTATAACATGCGGGTATGTTACATATAACATGTCTCCCCGTTGGTATTACTGAATGGTTTATCTAACATTGAATTACCCTTACATTTCAGGGGTAAGCCTTCCCTCTTGACCTTAACTCTTACTACATAGCTGGATTCAAAATACTAAGAAATTTAAAGTTTCAGCGTCTACGTACGCATGTAACGTGGTGGTGGTGGTTTAGTCGTTAAGTCGCGTCTGACCCTGCGACCCCAGCGTAGCCCGCCACACTCCTCCTTCCACGGGGTTTTCCAGGCAAAAATACTGGAGTGGGCTGCCATTTCCTCCTCCAGGGGACATATAACCATCTAAAAAGCTAATTACACCGTAACAACACCTAACAGCCTTTGAGAGAGGATAGTCAGAGTCTGACTGCAGAGCCTAAGAACACCCTTCCTGGGTTCACCAGCTGAAACACCAAAGCAAACCCGGCCCCACCGTAAGATTCTCTTCTGGGCCCTGCCCCAGAGCGTGAGCCATCTGCATTTCCCTGCATGACCACCGAAAACCCTTCACTACACTCCTAAAGTAGGGTGAAAAAACAGCCTTGGCCTCACAAGACGGTTCAGCAATGCCATGGAGGTCCTGGAAAAGACGGCCCGCGGGTGGACTCGGCCTCTGCTCTTCGCCTCACCACCTGCAGAAAGCAAGTTCTCCCGTCCCGGGCCTGCGGCTCAACAGGCGCCCGTGCCCACTTACCCAGGTCCAGGGCTTGCTGACACCTGGCTAGCGCGGCCTCGGGCTGCCGCTGGCGCTGCAGTTTGCGCGCC
>SJYQ01000824.1:973548-985265 GCA_006410935.1 Redunca redunca
TGCTTCTGTTAGGTCCATACCATTTCTGTCCTTTACTGAGCCCATCTTTGCATCAATGTTCCCTTGGTATCTCTAATTTCCTTGAAGAGATCTCTAGTCTTTCCCATTCTGTTGTTTTCCTCTATTTCTTTGCATTGATCACTGAACAAGGCTTTCTTATCTCTTCTTGCTATTCTTTGGAACTCTGCATTCAGATGCTTATATCTTTCCTTTTCTCCTTTGCTTTTCACTTCTCTTCTTTTCACAGCTATTTGTAAGGCCTCCCCAGACAGCCATTTTGCTTTTTTGCATTTCTTTTCCATGGGGATGGTCTTGATGATCCCTGTCTCCTGTACAATGTCACAAAACTCATTCCATAGTTCATCAGGCACTCTATCTATCAGATCTAGGCCCTTAAATCTATTTCTCACTTCCACTGTATGATCATAAGGGATTTGATTTAGGTCATACTTGAATGGTCTAGCGGTTTTCCCTACTTTCTTCAATTTAAGTCTGAATTTGGTAATAAGGAGTTCATGATCTGAGCCGCAGTCAGCTCCTGGTCTTGTTTTTGTTGACTGTATAGAGTTTCTCCATCTTTGGCTGCAAAAAATATAATCAGTCTGATTTCAGTGTTGACCAAAACATGGTGATGTTCAAATGAGTGTTGTGCAGTCTGACTCTTTGCGACCCCATGGACTGCATCACTCCCATGGCCTCCCATGCATCACTCCAGGCTTCCCTGTCCTTCACTAACTCCGGGAGCTTGCTCAAACTCATGTCCATTGAGTCTGTGATGCCATCCAAACAGCTCGCCCTCTGTCATTCCCTTCTCCTGCCTTCAATCTTTCCCAGCATCAGGGTCTTTTCTAATGATTCAGCTCTTCACGTCAGGTGGCCAAAGTATTGGAGCTTCAGCTTCAGCATCAGTCCTTCCCATGAATATTCAGGGTTGATCTCCTTTAGGATTGACTGGTTGGACCTCCTTGCAGTCCAAGAGATTCTCGGGCATCTTCTCCAGCACCACAGTTTAAAAGCATCGGTTCTTCGGTGCTCAGCCTTCTTTATGGCCCAGCTTTCACATGCACACGACTACTAAAAAAGCCACAGCTTTGACTCTACTGACCTTTGTTAGCAAAGTAAGGCCTCTGCTTGTTAATATGCTGTCATAGCTTTTCTTCCAAGGAGCAAGCATCTTTTAATTTCATGACTGCAGTCACCATCTGCAGTGATTTTGGTGCCCAAGAAAATAAAGGCTGTCACTGTTTCCCCATCTATTTTCCATGAAGTGATCGGACCAGATGCCATGATCTTAGTTTTTTCAATGTTGAGTTTTAAGCCAGCTTTTTCACTCTCCTCTTTCACCTTCATCAAGAGGCTCTTTAGTTCCTCTTCACTTTCTGTCATAAGGGTGGTGTCATCTACATATCTGAGGTTATTGGTATTTCTCCCTGCAATCTTGATTCCAGCTCAAATGAGTAGGACTCTCTAAGCACTGGAGCTAAATGATGGGTGAGGAATTCCTTTAGGATGGTGAAGTAAAAATGTAGGAGACATCAGTGTTCCTGGATCCTATATAATGGCCATGGGCAGACAATTTTTAAACATCAGGCAAGATACTACAGGATTCGTGGAGATAAAAATAATCTATGGGAAACGTTCCTGCCATCTGTGACACAGATGCACAGTGAGCAGCAATGGTGTGCCTTTCTGCAGAAAATGACCATCAGTCATTTCTTGAAACTTCTTGCTGAAACTTGTTGCTGAAAGCAGAAACAAGCCATCATTAGTGTTAATGGAGTTACTGGCTGACAGGTAATGAGCTATTGGTCGGATAAAAGCTCTGTGGCCTCTTCCCTCCTGGGAACTCCCTGATCCTGAGTGGGTGCAGGATTACAATGGAAATTTCTCTCAACAAGTCCTTTCCACTAAGACCCAATAAATCTTCACAAAGTTGTCCTCAAATACATAACTTAGTTTCATATATCATCTAACTATGGTTTCCACTGTCCAGAAACATCTGGTGAAAAGACAAGCAAGTAGGCTAAAAAGAAACTTAAGACATAAAACCATCCTACCCATTCTGCATTATCTGTACTCACAGCTCATTTCTTAGGTTCTCTCACTATATAGCTTCCTGTTCTTCACTCTTGGCTGTGAAAGATTGTACCCACCAAGGTCTCCCCAGTGACTATGTTCACATGTGGGTTCCAACCTACATTTTTAATGACGTTTCCCATCTATGCAGGGAAGGCAGAAACAAGATGCCTTGACTTCCCTGCACAGGACAATTATCTCAGGTGCTATGGGTCGAAGCTTGTCAGCAAAGTATGTACATGATAACAGGGGAAGTTTTTCCAGTAGTCATATACGTATGTGAGAGACAGACCATAAAGAAGGCTGAGCGCCAAAGAATTGATGTCTTCATCAACTGTGGTGTTGGAAAAGACTCCGGAGAGTCCCTTGGACTGTAAGGAGATCCAACCAGTCAATCCTAAGGAAAACCAACCCTGAATATTCATTGGAAGGACTAATGCTGAAGCTGAAGCTCCAATACTTTGGCCACCTGATGCAAAGAGTCGACTCATTGGAAAAGACCTTGATGCTGGGAAAGATTGAAGGCAGGAAGAGAAGGAGATGGCAGAGGACAAGATAGATAACATCACTGACTCAATGGACGTGAATTTGAGCAAACTCCAGAAGATATTAGAGGACAGAGGGGCCTGGCGTGCTGCAGGCCATGGGGTTGCAGAGAGTCGGACACAATTTAGCGGCAACAACAATGGAAATTTCTGGTTAGTCCCAGTGAGGTAGCTTCTGTCTCTCATAGGTAGCTTACCTAAGCCCGAAACAATCCACTCTTTCCCTCCATCTGCTTATAACAGCCTTCCATTTTATACAGCTTCTCAAAGCTCCTCTCTGCTTGCTAGAAGGAATGCTGCCCAGTTCATGAATCATTTAATAAAACCAATTAGACCTTTAAATTTTACTGTTAACAATATGTGTGTACAGACAGACACACATGCGCACATACACGTCTGTCGCACCCAAAGTTTTTCCTGCATATCTTGATTTTATTGTTTACTGAATATTAAGCAGGAAGAACTTTCTATAGAATAATTAATTGACCTGCAAGTTCAAGCAGTTGTGGAATAGAAGACCTGATCATGAAAACATTATACTCTTGGGTTTCGTTGATGCAGGAAGGGAATAGGGAAGATTTCTTTTTCTGCAACTCCCACCAAAGCCCCAAGCTGTGTTTAAGGTCCAGGTGGGCTGAGTCCTCCGTGGTACACGGTGGCTGGTGAGGACAGCCCCTGGCAAAGAGAACAGCTGCCTTGGGCTCACAGCAGGTCCCCATTCCCTCCGGAACTAGAGAGTTAGCTGGAGTTGCTGCCACTATCACTGAGGCAAGTTTCGAGAAAAGTAAAATTGGGTGACATCGTACAAAGACCGGAGCGTCCCCGATGGCTCATCGAGTAAAGAACCTGCCTGCAGTGCAGGAGATGCAGGTTTGATCCCTGGGTCGGGAAGATCCCCTGGAGGAGGAAATGGAAACCCACTCCAGTATTCTTGCCTGGGAAACCCCATGGGCAGAGGAGCCTGGCGGGTTAATGTCCTAAGGGTCACAGAGAGTCAGACACGACTGAGCAACTAACGTGTACACACACTCATACAAAGACCAAAGCAAGAGGTCCCAGTCTTTTACTAAGAATTATCTTCTGGGAGAAAAGCTTTCTGTTTTAGAGCTTATGACTTAATAAATTAATAGACAAAACTTCCATTTCTATGGCTCAGAGACTTTTGGCAATCTCTCTGTAGACTTTGTTTGATTTCCTATCTTTTACCTGCTCTTCTGCAGAGAAAAATCTGACTCTGTACGTCCTGGACCTAATTTCAGAGGAGTAGTATTTTGTAACCATCCTTACTGTAGCTTCTAAGCCTACCTTAGTGAGCTTTCCTGTCTACACAAAGGGAACCTGGGTTTAGCGGGTGCTAGAAGAGACAGCGGCCCCCTGGAGGAAGATGGTGAACAAAGCTGGCAGAGAAACTGATGACCAGAAGGCTTACGATGACCCAAGGCACCTTTGATGTCCCAATGTAAACTGGATATTCTCACCATCCTCAAGTCATGGGATGTGAAGGGCGGCAAGGAGAAAAGGTGAAAAGGAGAAAAGCAGCAGCTTGGTTCATGACTGGCAGCCCGCTGAATGCCGGGAGCTGGGGATGAGGGAGGTTCCACGCTGCTGCAGTGGTGCGGAGTGTACAGCAGATGGGGAGCCCCGGGGGTCAGCGAGCATCCCTGGAGAAGAACGCCACGCTCAGAATGACCCGGCCAGGTCGAGGCAACATCCACTGAGTATTTGTTCAGGCTCAGGATCTATGGTGATAAATGCAAACACTTCCTGCTCATGAGGGTCACACGATCTTGGGGATAGGGGTGGGGTGGGGGGGTGGTTGGAGGGGAGTGTCGTAAGTAGTAGGAGGTGAAGGAGAGTAGGACATATGAGGATACAGTTCCATTTACAACCTTCTTTCCTATAATAGATCACTGACCTGAGCCACACTTCCTTGTATTGGGAGGAGTTAGGTTTATTTAGTCCAATATTCTGTTGGCCGTCATAGCAAGCCCTCAAGGACTTGCAGAAGCGGGCCTCGTTTATCCCCTTTGACATAAATGTTGAAGACGTGTGGAGGCTGTTTTTCCTAGTCACTGAACTTGGCTCTGTAAGTAATTCACTGACGGCTTGTGCTGTGGGAAGAGGACACACGGATTCAGGGTGAAGAATGAGGGTTCGCTAGATCCTCACTAGTTGATCTTTGTACTTGGGAGTGGGTTTACTGCACACAACATGTACCTGGGCCTGTGTTTTTTTTTTTTAATCCATTCTGCCTTTTAATTAGTGTATTTTGACCATTCTCATTTGTTTCCTTTTTAAAAATTTTAACTGCAGGATAACTGCTTTACAACTTTGTTGCTTTCTGCCATACAGCAATGTGAATCAGCCACAGGTACATGTATGTCCCCTCCTTCTTGGATCTCTGTTACACTGGATATCCAGCATTTCCTTTTGATTTTTCTTAGTTTCTCTCTCTCTGCTCTTACTGCTCATCTGTTCTTACATGATGTCTACTTTTTCCTTTAGAGCTCTCCACATATTGATGCGTTTGAACTGTGGTGTTGGAGAAGACTCTTGAGAGTCCCTTGGACTGCAAGGAGATCCAACCAGTCCATTCTGAAGGAGATCAATCCTGGGATTTCTTTGGAAGGAATGATGCTGAAGCTGAAACTCCAGTACTTTGGCCACCTCATGAGAAGAGTTGATTCATTGGAAAAGACTCTGATGCTGGGAGGGATTGGGGGCAGGAGGAGAAGGGGACGACAGAGGATGAGATGGCTGGATGGCATCACGGACACGATGGACGTGAGTCTGAGTTCAACTCCGGGAGATGGTGATAGACAGGGAGGCCTGGCGTGCTGCGATTCATGGGGTCACAAAGAGTCGGACACGACTGAGCAACTGAACTGAACTGAACATATTAATCAGCTATATTAAATTCTCTGCCTGATAATTCCAACATTTGTGTCATACCGGAGTCTGGTTCTGATGCGCTTCATACTATTTTTTTATCTTTTAGCATGTCTTGAAATTTTTTTTGTTAAAAACCAGACATAGCAAGTAATAGGAACTGAGGTAAAGGCCTTTTGTGTTATGTTTACTGTTGAGGGGCTGGGCTGTTTATAAAGTTTGTTGCAGCCACAGGTCGGAGAAGGCAATGGCACCCCACTCCAGTACTGTTGCCTGAAAAATCCCATGGACAGAGGAGCCTAGTGGGCTGCAGTCCATGGGGTCGAGAAGAGTCAGACATGACTGAGCGACTTCACTTTCACTTTTCAATTTCATGCATTGGAGGAGGACACAACTGAAGCAACTCAGCAGCAGCAGCAGCAACCACAGGTGCCTGTCTTAATTAGTGTATTTTGACCACGTTTTCCCCTTTAAAATTTTGTTTTTAACTGGAGGATAACTGCTTTTAATTAATTAGCCGGAGACGCTCCAGCTTCCTCCAGTGTCCTTGTTGCTGCCCACTCTGTTGTCTTTGGGCTTCCCTAGTGACTCCTCCTTATAGAGCCTGCGCTTTGCAACTCTTTCAGCTCTAACTCACTGCTATTACACTTGATTTGTGATGTGGTGGCTAGGTGTGGGGGGGAGGGGCAGCATTCTATAATTGTGTGGTTAAATCTCTCAGTGGGCCTATGTCTCTGGGCTGTGACCTGTTTTTTCACCCTTGAGGTGAGACAGAAAGGCTTGAGGGGTAAATGCCTATCTCCCATAGCTCTGGTAAAATCTTTCTCTGTAGACAGTAGCCCATGTTATGGAGGATATTCTGGGCATCTTTCAAAATGGTTACCTTTTGCATCTACCTGGAGACCCAGGAGATTTTTCTTGACTCTTCATGGTAACGATGTCTGGTAGCTCACAGTCAACGTCCAGCAGCTTGTCAAAATTATAAGTGATCCTACTGGTTCATGGATGGCATTTTTGAAATATGCCCAGAACATCCTCTATAACTTAAGGGATTCCCTTGTGGCTCAGAGGGTAAGAGAGTCTGCCCACAATGCAGGATTAGGAAGATCCCCTGAAGAAGACGGCACCCCACTCCAGTACTCTTGCCTGGAGAATCCCATGGACGGAGGAGCCTGGCGGGCTACAGTCCATGGGGTTGCAAAGAGTCGGACACACTGAGCGACTTCACTCTCATTGGTTCATGGCTCTAGTGGCTCTGCTACAGGTAAGCTGGCCTCAGCTGAGATTCTGTGTTCACCCATTTTTCAATTCTCTGATGAGTACAAGGTGTTGGTTTTCAGTTTTTTCAGTGTTTTTGTTAACAATAGGAATGACAACTTCCAGGGTTTTCACACATTGGACCTGAAACCAGAAGTCTAGCTGTATAACCTTGAGCAAGTTAATTCCTGTGAAGTCATTTCTCCCTTTATGATACGTGATTGTAAGCCCTTTAGGCCTATTTCATGTCATTATTTAAATCAGATAGTAAAGCACTATACTCCATAAGGATATCATCAATTTATCAACGTTCACTGCAAATTTGGGGCGTTGTCACCAGGAAATGTCCATCAAACTTGGAATTGCATTTCCCAGTTCCGGTGAAATTGCTTGGATGCTGTGAAAGGCACATGTCCCAGTTCCATGACTGGTTCATGATGATGCCCCCAGTGGTCCTCCTACTCTTCTCCTGGAAGCAGAGGACCATGTGACCTTTGGGCATAATGGAACCACAAGAAGGAAAACTCCCTGCTTGTGAGGAACAGACCATTGGGTTATTGTGTGTGCAAGAAATAATCACATTATTGTCTTTAGACACTGAAACTTTGGTTTTTGTTAGGACAGCTGATGTTACCCTAGTTAATAAAGAACAGTCATCCTGCTATTGGGGCTGCAGTTGTTTTGTGCTAAGTTGCTTCAGTTCTGTCCGACTCTCTGCAACCCTATAGACTGTAGCCCACCAGGCTCCTCTGTCCATGGGATTCTTCAGGCTAGAATACTGGAGTGGGTTGCCGTGCCCTCTTCCAAGGGATCTTCTCGACCTGGGGATCTTCTGGACCCAGGGATCGAACCCACGTCTCCTGAGTCTCCTGCATTGGCAAGTAGATTCTGTACCACTGAGTTACCTGGGAAACCCTTTCATTTTTAGGCTGAACTAATATGGGGCTGCAGTTACAAAAACCTAGACTATGTGTTTTTCATACTTCATATTAAGTGTTTAGGAGCTGGGTGGCTGAAAAAATAGATATGGTAGGCTGGAAAGACTGAGACTCATGCAGCGCTGCAGCGCGGTATTCAGTGAAGTCACCTGTGGTAACATGAGTGACACAGAGAAAACAGAGACTGCTGGGGAAAGTGGAGGGAAAGGGGAAATGGGCATGCGTACTAACTGTTCCTCTCTATATTTCCCAAGTAGAGAGAGAGAGGTGGGGAGGGAGGATTGGCTAGTTGAAATTGGCAAGCACAAAGGAAAAGTCCATAATTTTCTTGCTGTCATAAAAACTGAGTTTATAGATTCCAAGCAATAGGGTATAAGACTGAAGAAGGCTCTGTGCAAAGGCCCATTAAGACTTACCAGGTAAGCTGACTCAGCCTTGAGGACAGTACAGATTGTGAATATGATGTTGCTGTCCAAGTCTTGGTTTAGACAGTTTCAAGATAACTGCTATTAACCAGACAGGGACTCTGGCTTGAAGGCAAAGAAACAAACATTATTCCTCCTGTGTACAAGCCACCCCTTCCCAGCCTTTCCTCCTGTGAGGAGAGGGTTCTGCTTAGCTCTGGAACCCCACAACCCTGGTGCAGGGCTTGGCATGTCCAAGGGGCTTAGAAAATGTCCTGTGAAATACATATTTTATGGCAAGACAAGAAAAATTTAAACATAAAACATTTTCTCTGCCATCATCTCTTCCCTCCACTGTGCACTGGGCATTGACCACACCTCCCTATTTGCAAAAATACCTGCTCAGCCATAAAGAGCAACTTTCTCCCAGCTTTATCAAGAATGTTATCCTTAGAAAGAGAACATTCCTTCTTAATCTTGCCAGGGGTTATGATGATCCACCACTTTGAAGATCTGGATTGTGTAAACTGACAATAATACATCATTTAATGTGCAGCCCTCTGTCTCAAAAACTTATATAACTGTGCTTTGACTTCTAACATGGGGAACATCTGGGAGCTTTCTGAGAGGTTCCCATGTTATGTCTGATTCCCTGGTGGCTCAGTAGTAAAGAATCTGCCCTGGATCAGGAAGATCCCCTGGAGAAGGAAATGGCAACCCACTCCAGTATTCTTGCCTGAGAAATCCCATGGACAGAGGAACCTGGCAGGCTGGTACCTGGGGACGCAAAAGAGTCAGACACGCCTTAGCAACTAAACAATCATTCTGTCATCAGGCGTGAGATGATTCCAACAAGACTTTGCTAAAACATAATAGAAAAATGGTGCTGCAGCCTTTGCAGGTGACAGGCCACCTCGTGGGCTGCCCCCGTCAGGAGGCACATGCCCCTCACTGTCGCCAGCCCTCGGGACACAGTCTACGAGGCACCTCCCTGGGAACCACAGCCCACATCAGGTTGGCACATGTTTTTTATTTTGTGTTACTTTCACATTTACAAACTCAGGAAGTCACACTGAGAAAGGGACGGCGGGGGCTGCCTGGAGGAAGAGCTAGGCTCCCGAGCCCTGTGCGGCCTGGTTGGACACTTGGGACTTTCTGCAGGGAGACTGTCCCAGACCTTGAGGGGCCTCACTGTTGGACGGCACATGAAGTGGTTAGTGTGGCCCACTGCTCCTCGGCGCCTGGAAGATGCATTATGTGGGCTGCCTCGACCCAAGGTTTTATTGCTGGTGAATCTGATTATCCAACTTGGGTCAGGATGACGGCATCATCAGAAGTGGGCCCGGTGGGACACGTTTTGCTGAGATGAAAGGAGACTAAACTGTGTACACTGCACTGGTCTGGCGATGCTGGCATGCTGCCCGTGCCTGCCTTCAGCCCCCAGGAGGGACTGGTCCTGGAGGAGACAGGTGAAGACCTCCGTGCCCACCCACGCACGTCCGTCAGAGACAAGAGGCAGAGAGTCACTGGGAAGGACATGCCCAAGTCCAGGGCAGCCTGAATTCCAGCACCCGGCCAGCCCTGCCTCTTCCCAGGCCACGCTCCCTTTAAGGCCCCCAAAGAGGCTCCCTTCCTCAGGTGGGAAGAATGGACACTCCCCTCACTTCCCAAAACTGGATCTCTTGGACCCAATGAGATAACCACTCGGCAGGTAGAGGTGTGGAAATCTGGCTGACGAGCACACGGCGTGTATTCTGAAAAGGTAAACGGCTGAGGAACACCCTTGGGTCACTCCTGAGCTTCTTGGGAACTAGAGAGCCATGGAGAGGAGGATTCGGCTCCGCAAGGACAGCGGCGGCCAAGATGAGAGCCAGAAGCGCGACTCTGTCACTCAGATCCGATCCTGTCTTGGCCCCTGGGATGTCTGCAGGGTAGCAGGTTGTCCACCTCTCTTCAAAGTGCTGGGTGCCATGCATGCTGTCCCCTGGGGACAGACAGGACGGCCTTGCCCTGCAGGTGTCTGACAACTGAGGGAGACGATCAAGGCCGTCTGATTCCCCCCCAGCTCTGTTTGACTGCAAATGGTTAATGCTGTCCCCACCACCCTGGGGAAAGCAGAGGCTCGGTGGCACTGGAGGGTGGGGGCCAGGCCCCTCCATGTACCTTATGTGCAGACTACGTCATAACAGTCAGGGTCCAGCTTCACTGGGCAAGGTGCACCCCGGTCCTCAGGGAGTGGCAATCTTCAAGAGGAGTGAGATGGAAGAAGTGTCATTTCTGTGCCTGAGCTCCACCTGGTTAGCCTCTGGTCTAACGAAGATATCTGAACTCATGGTCCTACACGTTAGTTTAGCAAAAACTCTGGTTTCTGGTACCCAAAGAGCTTAAAGTCGCCCTCAAACCGCGCATACAGGCGCCGGATGTCTCGTTTGCTGATGCCCAGGAAGTAGTGCTCGACCTTGGTTCTGTTGTACGCGGTGATGCCCAGGGGGATGGTGGGGTAGGACACCAGGTGGTCGATGCCCGCCTCTCTGAGGATGTACGGGGCGTCGTCCTCCAGGGTCTCGTGGTGCCCAACAACGCTGTACGTGATCTCACAGGGTGCGCACAGCTCCACGTACGTCACCCAGTGGATAATGTGGTCCCCAAACTGGAGATCCAGCCACCTGTGGTTGGGGTCACCCAGGTAGCGCACGAAATCCTCAAACTGGATGCCCCGGGTCTCCGTCCGGTTCCTCCTGTACTTTCTGATGATGCCGGGGGCGATCTCGTGCCTGTACCAAGGCTCAAAGCGGGGGTTGTGGACAAACTTATCCTTAAACGCTGAGATCAGTCTCTCAAAAGGATCTCTTACGATAAAAAACTTGAAGTATGTTTTCAAGCTAAGGAAAACGATGGAAGATAAAGAAGAGGTTAACCCAATGCTCCTGGTGGTGCTGGCTACGGGTTGTGAGGTGGGGAAGAATGAAGCGTGATGGCTGGAGCAACGGCAGCCACCAGGCTGGGCCCTGTGCCAAAGGCATTGCACACAGTTCTTACTTAATTCACACAGCCACCCTTGGAAGCAGATCCTCTTGTTAACCTATTACCCCATAAAACTTCAGGAATGTTTTAAAAAGTTTCGTATTGGGGTAGAAAACCAAAAGAGTAGAAACCTGCTTGATCAAGGGAGGAACAGCTGAAGCCAGAGGAACGGAGCGACTCTAAGGGTGCCCCTTTAAAAACTCTATTCAAAATTGCCAGTGGAGGGAAAAATGGGGGTTAGGGGGAGATAAGAGAAAATGCGGAGTCACCAGGCTCCAGCTGGCAGGAAGAGGGTCTGGGGGAGCTGCCGGAGGGGGTGGTGGTGGCCCAGGGGTACCTGTGTGAACAGCCTGAAATGACAATGACAGAGTGACAGTGACACTGCTGTGACCAGGCACTCCCCCAGCCCGGGCACCCTCTCTCACCTACTGCTGCGACCAGGCACCCCCCAGCCCGGGCACCCTCTCTCACCTACTGCTGCGACCAGGCACTCCCCCAGCCCGGGCACCCTCTCTCACCTACTGCTGCGACCAGGCACCCCCCAGCCCGGGCACCCTCTCTCACCTACTGCTGCGACCAGGCAC